>VMDO01019111.1:0-40485 GCA_007922755.1 Pedetes capensis | reverse complement strand
TTTTTCTTTTAGAGGAGTACTGGAGTATATCATTTTGCTTTTCACATGTACTACGAGGCCTTCATTTCTTCAATCTCACTTTCTCCCTGAACTGGTTTAGTAGATTTATTTTCCAGTTCATAATTTCTCCCTCACAAATGTATATTCTTCATTAACCTATTATTTTGGTTCTGAAATGATTATAATTCCTACTTCTAGAAATTTTATTTGTCATTGTTTGGTCATGGTGGTCATCTTGGAAATATAGTCATTTTCTATTCTTTAATTCCCTTATTGTTGTTGGGTGTTATCAATTCGAGTCTGTCTCATAATGACTTTATATTCAACAGATGAAATACTACTTAACACTGTGCCATGACAGGCACTACTGTCAATGCTTCTCTGCTATTCATAGATTTTCAGTTGCTGATTGTTTTTTTTTTGGGGGGGGGAGTGGGTTTCCAGGTCCTTCTCCCAAGCCTACAGTGCCTGGTGTTCCTAGGCAACCTCCCATCCAAGTACCAACCAGGCACAACCCTGCTTAGCTTCTGAGACCTCATGTGATCAGATACCTGGGTGGTATAGCTTCAAACTACTTGATTTCCTAATTTACTACTTTTGTTACATTATTTCTCTGAAAACTTCAATAGATAGTATGATTACAAATCTGACTCTGCTGTTTTAGCATGTTATTATGATAATTTTTCATGGTGCATTATTTTTTCTTGTTCTTTATTTTCTGAATATTTTAATTTTATTTTGTTTGCAGGAATTCCATGAGTGCTTAAAAAATTTCTCAAGGTAAAATGTGTTTTGTCTTCTTTCATGTACTTATGAAATAATAAACCATAATCATTTAAATTTAACCATTTTCATTGGATTGGATTTGCTCTAACATAGGTTTAACTCAGTTGGTAGAGTGTTACTCTGTGCTCTCGGAGACCCTGGGTTTGATTGCCCAGTACCAAATAAATGAGAAAAGCATGTGGTAGCCCATTCCTGAAACAATCCCAAAGCAATTAGCCATCAAATACACTATAAATTGCCTGCCTTTGTGTCTTTGAGGTATATTCTTCTTTAGCTGTGTTTAGTTCAGTTGGTAGAGTGGTGCTCTTCATTCTCTGAGGCCTTCAGTTCAGTCCCCAGCACCACGAAAATGGGAGAAGGACATAGAAATCCACTTGCAAAGCAATCCTGAAACAATCAGCCATTCAAAACCCTGTTAGTGTTGCTATTAGTCGATAGGACTCAATAACACCTAATGACAACAACATATTTAAACCACAAGATGTATGAGTTTTCAGACAGGTGATATGTTTCCTACTTGGATCTTAAACCAACATCAGTTAGATTTCCTTAAAATGAGAATATTGGTGGAAGATATGCACACATACATTTGTATTAAAAGGGTATTTCTTCAACCTCAGTATTTCTGTAGTGCTCTTATTTCAATATTACTTCACATGATCTTGCAAGTTTCCTGAGGGCATTCATCACTTTAGTAGCATGTTAATCTCTTATTTCAACTTCTTTTTAATCTGTGTACTGGGAATTTTAAAAAGTTTTATTTCAGGTTTTGCTGTGGATAAAAATATTTTTAGAATTTTTTTCAGTACTGTTTCTTGAACCTTGGACTCAGAAGGCTGAGACAAGAAAATTGTAAGTTCAAGGGCAGAGATAGCCTATGCCACTTAACAAGACACTGGCTCAAAATGAAAAAAAAAATTAAATAAAAAAGGCTTGGGGTACAGCTCATACAGCTCAGTGGTATCCTTGGCACACATCCTCAGCAAGCCCTCTACCACTGAGCAGTATGAGCTTTATACCCCAAGCCCTTTTTATTTAATTTTTTTTTCATTTTGAGCCAGTGTCTTCTTAAGTTACACAGGCTATCTCTGCCCTTGAACTTACAATTTTCTTGTCTCAGCCTTCTGAGTCACTCAGATTACAAGTATGCAGTACATCACCCATCTCCAGACTTCTTTTAAAAATTGTTTTTTATACCATTTACCATGTCTCTATTGTTTAGGACAAATTACTTGATTGTAGGCAATGTTAACTTTTCAAGTCTTTCTAGATAATTAAGGAACAGCATTTAAGGAGAGAAGAATAGAGAAGACATACCAAGAGGATGGTATTAAAAGTATAGAGGGAATTACAAATGACAGGACGTTATGATTTGAATATGAATTGTCCTTCAACAAGATTCATATGTTGAAGGCTTAGTTCTTAATGCAGCCATCCTCAGAAGTGAGCTTTTGGGAAGTGATTGGATCAAGAGGGCACTGATTTCATGGATGGATAAAGCCACTGATGAATTCAAAGCCTACTGCCATTATTGGGAGGTAGTGGAAATTTTAGAGGTAAGCCTGGCCTAGTTGGAGTAAATAGGTACCTGGAGATTGACTTTAGGATCTCTATCTTGTCCCAGGGCACTTCCTCTTTCTCTCTGCTTTCTAGCTGCCATGAATTGATCAGTTTTCCTCTGCCCTACTCTTTCTACCATGACACTCTGCCCCACTACAGGACCAGTAACAATGGATTCAAGTAACCATGGATGAAACATCTGAAACTGAGCTAAAATAAATCCTTCTTCCTATAAATTGTTAATCACAAGTATTTTTCCACAGTGTTGAAAAACTAACACACAGGATAAGTATTAGTTCTTGTTACTTTTTGAGTCCTTTACTGTTGCTCTGCTTCTTGATGACAGAACACAGTATAATATCCTCATAATGGCCCCATTTTGCTTAGTCTAGGCCAATATCTCCTGATACTTTCCAAAAACATATTCCTAACACTCATTCTGAGCAGCCTGATTGGCTCATAGCTTGGCCCTCCAGACATTAGTCTCTGTATTTCCCCCTTTTGATTTTACTATTGTTTTTTATTTTGCTTTTTGTTTAGTTTTGATTTTTGACTTACCTCTTCCTTCCTTGACACTTCAAAACCTCATTTCACCACATTCTCATTTGCATGAACCTCTTCTTCCACCAATCACTTCCATCACCCCTATGAATGGCCAAATCTTGGACCCTGAAAATACAGGAAGAATATTAAATTTAGGCATCTTGCACTCTATTCACACTTGTAATGTTTTCCAATTCCTCACCAAATTACTTCTACTATGCCTAATTTCTTATTCTCTTTTTTCTCTGTTTCTTCTTGTTCTATCTTTTCCTTACTCTTCTTCTTCATTTTTTTCTTTTTCACTTATGCTTCATCTTCACATTCTTCTAAGTTGTTGTTGCTGTTGTTAGTTACCATCAAGTCATGTCTGACTCATAGTGGCCCTCATATCCTTTTCAATGGCTATTTTGGGATTGTCTTGGGAGTGGATTGTCACATCCCTCTCCCATTTTTGCAGTGCTGGGAATTGAAATTGGAGCCTCAGAGACTGCAGAGTTGAGCCCTACCATCTAAGCTAAATCCCATCCCTTCTTCTAAGTAGTACAGTCTAAACTACTTTGATTTTTCTGGTTCCACTCTATGAAATAGAAATCTTTTCTTCACTTTTGTTAAATAGGCCATTATCTAAACCACCTTCTGGTCAAAATAATCAAATTGTTCCCTCAGTTTTCTGCCTCACTTATCCAATAAAACCCTAATATTAAGTTTATCTAAATGCCCACCTTCTCACGACCTATATCCTAAATATTACTGCTGAGTATTGCTGGAGGTAGTCATGCCATGACATTGCTGTCACTAACATTCATGCTCTTTATCTAAACATGTCCTCCATGCTACTATGGAAATCTTTTTCTGATTTTCTTTTCACATATTTTATTCATCTTCCAAAATGTCTATTTTAAATGAGATTCACTCTGCCCAAACCCAAACTTTAATACAACTACCCTTTATATTTATAAATACTTCATTTGTACTCAATAGAGATAAAAGATTTAGGGAAGGAGTCTTTCTCAATATTTTACCATCAAATTTGCATTCATATGCATGTCAGTTATTCTAGTTTAATATGTTAATTATTATCTCTCATCATGCACTGTATGATAATCTTGTCCACCCTAACAGATGTCCTTTGAAATAATTATCATCTCTCATCAGCCACTTCTTCCCTCCATACCCTTTCCATCAGTATTTAAGTGCTAATCCTGTCTGTCCTGTATAAGAGAATAAATGAAAAGAATACTCATTATTTGAACCAATGTTTCCTGCTATTTTTTCTTAGTTTTTCCTATTTCAGAAAAAATTACTTTAAAATTATCTATGATTATTTTCTCTACCTTTTTAAAGATAATTCTTCAGCTTTCCATAGTGTGGTTTCAACTTCTACCACTTTAAGGAAATTGCCCCCATTCTAGTCACAAAGATCTCCTTGTTATGAAATACAATGGATCACTCACATTTTCATCTTCCTGTAACTTGCAAAGGCATTTCACATTGTTAATTTTTCTTCTTTTTTTATTTCTATATCCTTGGTTTCTATGGTAGCATATTCTGACATCTGCTTCTCAAGTTGCTTTAGAGGTTATTCCTATATTAGCTTATCACTCAAATGAGGATGCTTTTGAAACTTCTCTTTTTTAGTTTAATGCTCATAAGATAACTTATTATCATGCCTTAATTATCATCTCTATGATGATTTATCCCAAATTTACTTCTGAAGTTCAGAATCTCAATTGAAACCTCCCATCTATACCCAGTAACCTTTTTACACCATTCTTTGGATGCCTAAATTTCACACATTCATAAAAATAATCATTATTACAGTTCTCCCAAATCCTGTCTTATCATCTATGCTTAAGAAATAAATAGTCTTTAACCTCGCTACTTAAAATTGTTTTTATAGTTTGTTCATTTTTATTTAAATTTAATACCATAACCACTTTTCTCCTGTTATCCGGTTTCATACACAGCAAACCAACCAATACATATTTAAATATGAAAACTTCTCCTTCTTGGTTGATTCAGAATGTTGTCATTAGAGTGTAGAAGCAGAGATTTTGTGATTGTTATTTCAAAAAACTGAATAGAAGGCATGATTTTGGCCTTCACAATATTTGAACATGGTTATTCAATGATTCAATTGCAATATTCATGTATCCTCAAAAAAGATTTTCCATTTTTCTGTAGTGAGATCTTTGAGCAAATTTTTCCATTAATATTAAACATGATATGTTCCCAATTGAAATGATTTGGGTAATGGAATGAACTGGGCCATGCACTTTCTTCAGTAACCAGTATGATTTCATAAGACCTGTACTAAATACCATGTCAAAATGAGGGTTTGCGTAAACCAAAGAACTCTCATCTATTTAGAAAGAAAAATATTGTGTAAAAGAATAACCTATTTGGTCTTGGATCACATAAATACTGGAGATAAGAAATAACTCTCAAATACATGGCTGTAACTCTCCACTTGATTGTTTTTCCTGGTTTTGGATCTGTCTTCTGGAAGGAACTTTATTTCCCATTATACTCTTAGTATATATCTGAAGAGAGCACTGCAGAGTATACATGAGAAATTTTGCAGCCTTCTCCATCTGCTTCCTGACCACAAAGAGCAGAAGGTAGTTTCAGCACATTATGAATTGAATACTAATAATGTTTTAGTATGAACATATTATTACATATAATATAAAATATCCTACACAAAGCCATGACAAACTTTTACTTCCCTTTTTAACTTTTATCCAATTACTTATTCCTAAGAGCATCATCTTCTTTGTTGCCTGATAGATTTTTTTGTTGCTTATCTGTAAATCAAGACCATTTTGATGTATATGTATCTCAACCAGTCCCACATTATCTCTTTTTACTTCATTATTTAATTTTGCTTACCAATAAAAATTCTTAAGGTGATTTTGGCAATTTTCTATAAATCCCTTTATTTCACTAAAATGATTGTGAGAAATGTAAGTCATATAAAAGGACTAAAAGAAAAGCTGGGCAACAAGATGTCTACATTGATCATCCTTAATCATTTAACAACACTGAGAAAGATACTGTACTATATACCAACTTCAGGGAAATCAGTAATGGTATTACGGAAATCTTTCTCTGATTTACTTTTCATGTACTATATTCATCTTCCAAAATGTCTGTTTTAAGTAAGATCCACTCTCCCTAAACCCAAACTTTAATCCAATTTAAGAATTTGAATCTAGCCTGTAGGCATATAGTTTAGGGGATAAAAGCTGTGAAAATGAGTTCTACACTGGAATTTTTAGGCATACACCTTTATTTCTCCTGGGAAAACTTTCTTTTCAGATGTAAAGTTAGATGAATAGTCTATACATAGACTGTTTGGATATATGCCAGAGGTGACTTATTGGGTCAAGAGTAGCCTATAAATGTCATTTATGCAATATGTAATATGTCAGCACACAATTCAAAATACCACCAATGATAAACACAATTTCATGCATCCTCCTCAATTCCTAAACTCACATTGCCTAATCTAAGACACCTGCAAGCTTAATGCAGTATAATTGAAGCTAGATAGTTTACCCAGCTGTCTCGAGGAATCATACTAACATTTTTTCAGTTAGCTATAATGGTCATTTGGCAGACCACTATTTTCATGTAAAAATCACTTGATCATAGAATATCCACATTAGACATTTTTGTCATTTATTGCCAAATTCTCACCCTTTGCCACAAAGATTACATCCAAAGTATAAAACTTCCTATTTCCTACTAAAAATTTTAAAAATATATTTAAAAAATGAGTAATAAGAGATGATGTCAAAGAGGTAAGAAAAGAGAAACCACCCCCCAAAAAAATACCAGATGTAAGGATGCTTAGGCCATAATGGGATTTATTCTGATTGAAATCAAGAGAAAACATCAGACTTTTACAGAAGGAGGACATGATGTGACTTTTTTAAAAGAAGCACATTGATCACTGTATCAAGATTAGATGTTAAGTTTACACCAATCTTCTTCCTACTTGATGAAGGAATAATGGCCAATTGGTTCAACAACTCAGCTGATGGCTCCAACCAATGCAATAGCACTGGATGTATTAATGAGTGTAGATTCTGGACATTTTTTGTTGATAGAGCCAGTAGCATTAGTATACTGATTAATGAACTAGATCTACAGTGAATGGATTATATTTATATTGCCAATAAAGTATTTTTTAAATTTCACCTTAATTTCATTTGAATATTATTTTTATTTGGAATTTTCTTTGATTAATGAATAACTTAAAGGTTTCATTATGACATTTTAAGTATATTTATCATTATATATTGCTAATGTTCACCACCCTATTACCCTCATGAGTTGAACTACTCTTGACTCCTTCCTCCTCCTCACCAATGGTACCACTTCTGCTTACATATCTTGCTTGTGTGTGTATGTGTGTGTATCTCCAGATTTTGCCTTTGAGAACAAAACATATTTCTCTTCCTTTCTCCATACCCTTTCTTATTGCTGCCTTCTATCTCTGTCTTTAGTCTCTTTTCTTCCTGTACATAGTCCCCTTGTTGCTTTCATACCATATATATTAAAATATTAAATATATCTTGAAATGTAGTATCCACATATGAGAGAAAATGCATAATGTTTGTCTTTCTGGGTCTGGCTTATTTCCCTTAGAATAATGATCTCTGGTTCCAAACATTATGCAGCAAATGCCATAATTTCTTCCCTCTTTATGGCTGAATAAAACTCCATGGTGTATTTGTACCACATTTTTCTTAACCATTCTGTTGATGGACACCTAGATTGATTCTATATCTTAGCCAGTGTGAATAGTGACTCAATAAACATGGATGAGCAGGTATTTTTATAGTATGTTGACCTAGATCCCTTCATATGTACACCCAATAGGGATACAGCTAAGTTATACAGTGGTTGTACTTTTAGTTTTTTAAGGAATTTTCCATACTGACTTCTATAGTGGCTGCCCAACATACATCCCCACTAGCAGGGAACAAGAGTTCCTTTCTTCCCAAATCCTTGCTAGCATTTGTTTTTTTTTGTTGGTGCTAGCTATTGATTGTGGAGAGAGGGTATCTCAATATAGTTTTGATTTGCATTTCCCAGACGGTTAAGGAAATTGAGCATTTTTTTCATATGTTCATTAGTCATTTGTATTTATTCATTTGAGAACCCTCTGTTCAGTTTATTTGCTCATTTTTGGAATGGACACTTTACTTTTTTGCTGTTTTTCATTGTATTTTATTTAATCAATTAATTAATTTATTTTTGCAGTACTGGGGGTTGGTTGAACCCGGGGCCTCGCACTTGCATGCTTTGCAAGTTCTGTGCCACTGAGCTGCATGCTCAGCCCATTTTTATACTTTTTGAAACAGGGTCTCACTAAATTACAAAGACTGCCTCTAGTCTCAAACTTGCCATCCTCCTGTCTCTGCCTCCCAAATCAGTGGGATTACAGGCATGCACCACTGTGCCTGGCTCTGGTGTTTAACTTTTTGAGCCCTTTATATATTCTAGATATTAATCACTTGTCTATTATATATCTGGCAAAGATTTCCTCCCATTCTGTAGGCTATATTTTCACTTCTTTGCTGGGCAATCTTTTTAATTTCATTCAATCCCATTTGTCAATTTTTGCTTTTGTTACTTGCACTATTTGGGGTTCTTTTCAAAAAGTGTTTCCTTGTGCCTATATCTTGAAGAGTTTTTTCTATATTTTCCTCTAGCAGTTTCAGGGTTTCAGGTCTTACATTATTAGTTTTCATTCACTTTGATCTGATATTTTTACAGGATGAAAGAGACAGATCTAGTTACACTCTTCTACGTGAGGATATCATTTCTCCCAGTACCATTTGTTGAAGAGACTCTTTTTTGTCCAATTTAGGTTTCTGACACCTTTGTCAGACTTCAGTTGGCTACAGTTTCATGGGTTTATTTCTGGATCCTCTATTTCATCCAATTGGTATACATGTCTCTTTTTGTACCAGCACGATGTGAACTTTAGGATTATTTTTTCTATTTCTCTGAAGAGTGTCTCTGGGCTTTTGGTGAGGATTGCATTGAATCTATAGATTGTTTTTAGTAACATAACCATTTTTCACAATATTAATTCTTCTTACCCATAAACAAGAGAGATCTTTCCATCTTCTATTGTCCCCTTCAATTTCTTTCTTCAGTGTTTTAAAATTTTCATTGTAGAAGTCTTTCACTTCCTTAGGTTTATTCCTAGATTATTTTAATCTTTTTGAAGCTATTGTGAATGGAATTATTTTCCTGATTTTTTTTTTCAGGCTGAGTTACTGGTACATACAAAAGCTACTAATTTACATGAATGTTATTGACACACTTACTACAGTCTGATTATGAGACAATATCAATGTAAATAGCAATATACCCTTTATAAAGCAGCTCTGATAAAATATTGCATTTCTTTTAACAAATTAGTCTTTAATTCATCCACTTCATTGTTGACTATGAACCTCCAGTTCTTTTCTACTTAGAAAAATATCAATATGGAGGTATCTTAAAAAACTGAAAATAGATCTACTGTATGATCCAGCTATAACACTATTGGGAATTTACCCAAGGGGAGATGTGTCATCATACTCACAGAGACAACTACATCTCCATGTTCAATGCAGCACTTTTCATAATAGCAAGGATATGGAATCAACCAAAGTGCCCTTCAACAGAAGAATGGATAAAAAAAACTATGGTACATATACACAATGGAATACCACTCAGCAATCAAAAAAATGAAATAAGGCCATTCGCAGCAAAACTGATGGAATTGGAGAAAATTATTTTAAGTGAACAAACACAAGCTCAGAAAGAGAAACAACACATTTTCACTCATCTGTGGGAGCTGAATCAAAATTATAAGAATGAAAAAATACAAAGGTCAGATCATAATAAAAGAAAAAAAGCTAATAATGGTATTATTATAGATGGTCTAGAAAATGCATGTAATAGTTCTGACAAAATAAAAAGAAAGTTCACTGCAGGAAAAGTTTCTATCTTAAACAGAACTGGAACCCAAGGATGCATAGAAAAATACTACCATAAAAAGACAAGTAAATGGTAGAGAAGTCTTTGATGGGGGGGGTGGGACTGGGGGAGGAAGCATACAAGAGGGTAAGGGGGAACCTATATGAATAATGTACCACAAAATGCATATATGGAAATGTCACAATGAAAATCATGTCAGAATGAATCACATTAAGGTATATATTAAAAATTTCCAATAAAATAAGTAAAAATATTTTTGTCAACATGATCATACACATTATTTTGCATTACAAAATAAGTAAATTTATTTAGTTACCAATCTCAAGTGACAAATTCAATTAAAATATTTATTTTTGTATGTCATATATGTCACTGTCTTTTTTAAGCTAATTTTCATTATAAAATCTTATCAGCAGAAGAAAATTCATATAGACACAGAATAAGACCACTGTAAAAAGACAGTATATTTTTGTATTCTTTACTAAATATATGACAGAAAACATTTAACAAATTCAGCATGATTATATAATTACAGATTGACAAATATCATAGAAAAATTGATGAAATAGCTTCTAACAACTGATACACTTCAGATGAAAATATTTGACGCACTAATATTTTATGTGAGTTATTCATAGGAGAAATTAAATTATTCCTTAAATATTAACTTACATAATACAATAGTGGTGAATACTACTTTACATCCAGTTTTGTTTCCAAGTAAATTTTCCATCTGTGCTTCTAAAGAAATGACACATAAAAATAGTTTTTAGTTTCTGTGTGACCACACTAAGCAGAGATGGCATGTTCAGACTTGCCTATACTGGCTTTTGTCCCAGGTTCAGTTTATCTGCCTCACAGGAAGATGAAATAAAAAATGATGCATAAATGATGTGACTCACTTTTCCCTGAATAATGAACACTTAATCCAATGAACTATAATTAACCAGTTTAATATTCTTTGCTTTGTTCTGCTCAATGTACCCAGCACAGTAGGTTTTTAGAGGCAACACAGAAAAATACATAGATTACAACTTTGTTTGAATTTGAATTAAGACTGTTATCTTACGTTTTTCCCTATTGAATTTTGTCAAAATGTTTTCTATTTTCTTTTGTAGTCCTAGATAAATTTATCTTCTATCTAGCTATTTACCAGAAAATATAATAAACTTGAGGTGATACTACTAAAATTGAGTTATTTCATTGCTTGCATTTGTACACTCTAGCAGCCTTGATGAGTTATTGCAAACATTATCCTAGAGACAAGAATTCTTTATACTTTAATTTTGTAGTATATTTATTTTCCTTTTCCTTAAGATTCTTTATTGGCAAGGTACAACATTGTACTGTTTATTTGTGTACTGTGAACCTGAGTGAGCAATAAAATATCTTGATTAAAAAAATTGTATGACTTCTTCAAATTTCATTCTGCCAATAAGAATTTGCTTCTGTTACAAAAGAGAATGCATAAACAAGCTATATGGTCTAAAAACCTAAGTTACTTTTCTAGTAAATGAGATTTAGTGCATTTTTTAAAATACACATTTACTCTTAAATCATTCCTTCAAATATTTATATGGCTTCCAAACACTTTTCTCCATGAGATTATCTGTAGAATTTCCTTTTTTTAAGCTGTGTCAATTAGGCAAACATATTAATAGTCTATAAAAGAGAAAAATTCACTAAATGAGCTAAAATCTACAGTCACTAAAGAGAATTGATTGAGATGAGAGAAGAAAAAACAGAGTACTACAAACAGGAAAACATGCAGGAAACTCATGAGAAGGAAAATGTATTCAGATGCCTTTAGTTTTCCTAAGACATTATCATGTACAAAATTAGTTCTAATCTATTTTCCTCTATACAAATAAATAAATAAATAAATCTGAGAAAGCCTATGTGCACCAAATTAAATATCTGTAAACCTTAGCACTATAAATTGATTTACTTTGACCTCCTTCTGCTTAATGAGAATTATTGTCAAAAAATATCCATTCAAAAGACTATATGCAATGTACCCTGCTAAATTTTGCACAGGTCTTGGCTAATTCAGTTTCTGTTTGCCAATTCTCACCTAGGGCTTTACACCATTCCTGTCACTAAGATGGACTCTACTTTGAGGAGGAAACTCTTCGACTTCCAGCACTATATCTGGCAATGTTTCCCTGCTATTCATAGAGATTTTGATGGGAGCCATATCCTTCTTTCTTAGCCTGGAAGCTCAACTGAAATCTATTCACCATTGGTGACCCTGCTCGTATCTATAATACCAGTGGCATATGTTTCAACATCACAGTAACACAAAAGTCCCCATAATACTGAAAATTGACAGATGTCTCACTGAAGAGGAAGGTACACTTGACTCATGTCAGGGTATTTTAAATTCCATCATATCCTTGTAAAGGTTGGACATTGAATAAGGGAGACAGGAGAAGAATTGATGCTTTTGAATTATGGTGCTGGAGACAACACTGACTACAACATGGATTGTAAAAAGAACCAACAGATCCATCCTAGAAGCAGTGCACACAGAGAGACACCACATGTTCTCACTCATATGTGGGAGCTGAATCAAAATTATAAGAAGGAAAAAATCCTATACAAAGGTTGGATCATAATAATAAAAGAAAAATAGCTAAGAATGGTATTATTATATATGGTCTAGAAAATGCATAATAATTTGGACAAGGTAGAGTTTGGACAAGGTAACAGTTTGGACAAGGTAGAAAGAAAGTTCACTACAGAAAAAGTTTCTATCTTAAACAGAACTGGAACCAAGGATATATAGCAAAATATTACCATAAAAAGACAAGTAAATGGAAGAAAAGTCTTTGATGGGAGGTGGGATGGGGGGGAAGCACAGAAGAGGGTAAGGGGGAACCTATATGAATAATGTACAACAAAGTGCATATATGGAAATGTCACAATGAAAAGCATGTCAGAATGAATCACATTAAGTTGTACATTAAAAATTTCCAATAAAAACAAAGAATCAAGGATGGCTAGAGTACATCTTACATATTTTGGACATGTTGTCAGGAAGGACCAATCCCTGAAAAGTACATCATGTGTGGGAGAGTGGTGGGTCAACAAAAAATAGAAGACTCTCAATTACATGGATTGACTCAGTGTTTTCAACAATGGGTTTAAACATAAAAAGATATTGTTTGCCTGGTACAGTGTCAAGGAGTATTTTGTTCTGTTGTACATAGGGTCACTATGAGTTGGACTGGAAAGCACTTAACAACAACAACAATAACAACAACAGCAACACAACAATTCTCACCTGTCAAGAAGAGTTTCCAAAGAGTTTTAGGAAAGCAGGAAAATGTTTATCAAGGATGTATGAGTGCCTGGCCCTTTCTATTGGGAGATTTTTTTTCAAAGGTGTAAGCTGAATGAAATTGTTGAGAGAAGTGAAGATAGAGCACACATTATGACTCTAATCAGCATGAATATTATCAAAGTGTGACACTCATCAAATAGCATCAAGAAGACTCCTTCCCTGTGTTCATTCCCTTGTTCCTTTAACTCCTTTGGCTTGCTTTGACATCTGTATTGTAAAGCAAAGATGTGTGTGTGCTTAGGTCTGCTTGGGGTACTTTAATGTTTTAAACCACTTGGGGCTCCCCATAGACAAGGCTGAATGGCTGACTAGTTCCTCTTTGTGGTCAGGCCCAGGTAAAATAGAGACTTTAATGATTTTTGAAACTTATATTTCTTAATTGTCCTAGTTGTTAATATATATGTATAAATATAAGCCTTTGCTAATGATGGTCTGTGGAACAGGGATGCTATGTCCTAACAAAGTTTTATTTGTGCAAAAATAACCAATAGGAACTTAGACACTCTCTAGTCTGTTAGGGATGCTCTTATAAAGTAACACAGACTGAGTGATGAATGATAGAAATTCATTTCCTTGCAGTTCTGTAGACTGTAATTTTAAGATGATGGTGCCACTATGATCTGTTTCTGATGAGGGTCTTCTTCCTGACTTGCAAGTTACTGGCTGACTTCTGACAATGTCCTTACATGGTATCTCTTGTAAGAACATTAGTTATATTGAATCAAGGACCCATCATATGACCTCACTTAAACTTAATTATTTTATTTCTTTAGTGGTAGCCATACTTGGTAGACTGAGTGTTAAGTCTTCAACAAACGAACTTGGGTATGACCAAACACTCAGTCCATAACCATAACAGGGACTATTGCTTTTGTGACAAGAGAATAGAGGAAAGTATTACAAAATGGTTTCAAAGGTCTACCATTCCTTAAAAGATGAAGAACTGTGTCCAGACAGTAGAATAGTACACATTTCCAGTCCATGTTCTGGTCAGTAACGATAAGAAAGAGCTAAAAGAAAAAGGAGATACAAAAAAAGAAAGTCATATACAATTAATGAGATTATTAAATTTAAGGCTAATACATCCTAGAAAACAAAATGAGGCCTGGAATTTTATAAGTGGTCTAATCTTGCTGTCTTATATGAACAAGTCTTAAGGATTTTTTTCCAACAATCTCTAATCTACTAGATCAAACTGATAATTTCAGTTTATTTGTTTTTAATGCATTGCTCAAACTCTGAATTTCTATCAGAGATGCCAAAGAAAGCCAAAGTCTGAACAGGTCAAATCAGCACTGTCAGTTCACTGTGTCCATATTATAAGGAATTAGCTCTAATGAGAAATGACTTCAGGAAGGAGGAATGTAGCTAGATGAGGAGCTGCTCATGAGGACTTGACTTGAAAGAGAGCTTCCTGCTGAGTTGTATATTAAGTAGGATTTTTAAAAGTCAAATTTGGCACAAGGATATCAACTGAGGAGTAGAGAAGGTCCTTGATATTTCCTGATGGAAGATTACATTTAATCTAAATGATAACAATTTGTCATTGATGGAATTTCAAGAAGAAAAATAATTGGATCAAACAATAAGCATACAAAATAATTATAAATGAATTTAAGGGCAAATTGTAGGCAGAAAGCCAGACAAGGAAAATTTTGAAAGGTTATTATGTGAAAGTAAGGATACTATAATGAGTGTTTTACTGATAGTAATGAAAGAAGAAAGTTAAAACACATGAAACAAAAACAACACATTTAGAAAATAAATGGTGTTTAAAGTGATAGTAATGAAAGAAGAAAGTTAAAACACATGAAACAAAAACAACACATTTAGAAAATAAATGGTGTTTAAAGTGAAATTACCAAGTGATAAGTTAATGACAATATTGGTAGTAAAGATAGGCAATAAAAAGGTTTTAGAAAGAAAGACAAAGACATACATGCATTTACCATGACATTTTGGATACTACAGGGAAGCTTTAGAAAGCACATTGTACTAAAAACAAAGATTTTTATTTCAAACTTACAGTACAGAAATTCTGTGACATATTGATATTGATAATATAAATATGATTTTATAAATTCAGAAAGAATTTTCCTTATTTGAATACCTTATTGCAAGCATATCTTTTTCATGCTTTCTAGGAATTAATGCTTTTATGCATTCAAGACTCTACAGTAATTTCTACCTAATAGAATGTATTATTCTCAATTATTGAGTAATAGAATTCAAACTACAGAAATTAAGACAGAAATGGCTTTTCACATATAATCACAACATTCTAAGAACTTCATTTTTATATTAGGTATTTACTTTAAAATATTAATATCAAAGACCAGAGTATTAGAAGTTGAGGATTCCTGCAATAACAACTTCCTTTCCCTTCTTTCAAAGAGCAAATCACTTTGGGGTGCTAATGTCTTCTTCATGCCTATTTATTTGATCAGTCTTTTCACCAGAATCTGTCTCCCTACTATGTGATAGGTTTCTTTCAACCCTAATTATCACTCAGAGTAATGCAAAAGCTGCCATGGGATATGTTTCTTAAGCCAAATACTATTATGCAAGTTTGTCAATGATATTCCAATTTGAATTGTATAGCAGATAAAGTCTCAGAAGTCTTCTGAGAATAAGCTTTCTCATCATTTGGGATGAGGGACTCTGGCAAATAATGTTGGTCCGATAAGAAGTCATGAAATATATCAAGGAATGTTTTATTTTTCTCCACCCCTACCTTCTGCAATCTTTGTCCTAAGATTTCATCAATCTGCTTATTCTCACCATAAATAAAATTTGCCTCTTCTAGTTGTACTGGGATTTAGCTCAGTTGGTAGAGCTCTGCTCTGCAGTCTCTGAGGTCTTGAGTTCGATTCTCAGCACTCCAAAAATGGGAGAAGGGCCCGGCAATTCACTCCCAAGGCAATCCCAAAACAATCTGCCATTGAAAACCCTATGAGGGTCTCTATGAATCGGATACGACTCGACGGCACCTAACAACAACAACAACAACAACCTTCTGTCTGACTTGTTTCACTGAGAATCATGTTTCCTTATACCATTTATTTTTGTTGCCCTGTATTGTTCTCTCCCCTTTAACTCGCCTTGTTGTTTTTGTTAGATGCTGTGGGGTCAGTGTCCAACTCATAGTGACCCTACATACAATGGAAGAAATGGTATTGTTAATGCTTCTCTGCTATTCATAGGGTTTTCAATGGCTGATTGTTTTCGGGGAGTGGGCTGCGACATCCTTCTCCCAAGCCTACAGCACCTGGCAGTCTCTCATCCAAGTACTAACCAGGCCCAACCCTGCTTAGCTTCCAAGATCTTACAGAATTGGATGCTACAGTGGTGTGGCTGCAGGCTTTAACTCACCTAGTGATCAAAATTTGAAGTGTTTTCCTTTTTTAACTACTACTAATAATCTGGCTACAGGTATTTGTATAAGTTTTTTTGTGAACATATTTTTCCTTATATAAATACCTAGAAATGACAGTTACATCATGTATGGGAAGTATGTTTCTAACTTAATAAGACTATTAAATTGTTTTAGGAATCATTTTGTCTTTATTCACATTTGGTGATATCAGTCTTTTAAAATGTCACCACTCTATGGGTGTATGTGGACTATCATTGTGGTTTTAATTTGTGTTTTCCCAGAGACTAATGATGTTAAACGTCTTTTTAATGTTTGCCAATTTTGTTTGTAAAATATTAGTTCAAAATTTTTGCTCAGTTTTAACTGGATTTGTTTTCTACTTCTTAAATTTAAGTGCTTTTTGTTATCATTGTTGTTTTGGGATCCTTCCCTCCCAGCAGACTCCTTCTGCCTAGTCCAAGCTGACCTCAATCTGGCAATCTTTCTCAGCCTCCCAATTGCTGCGATTATAGGCATCTGCCATTCTGTGTGGCTTAGGTGATCTTTAAATAATCTAGATATATGATTTGCAACTTTTTTCTCCCATTCTGTGCATTATCTTTTCATTCTTTCATCATATCTTTTTGGACATTTAGTCAGGAGGGACTGGTTCCTGAAGAAGGACATCATGTTTGGGAAAGTAGAGAGTCCACAAACAAAAGGAAAACTCTCAACCTGATGGGTTGGTACAGTGGCTGCCATGATGGCCTTAACTATAAGAAAGATTGTGTTCCTGGCACAGTGCTGGCGGGTCTTTCTTTCTGTTGCACATAGGGCTGCTGTGAGTTAGACTGAACTCGATGACACCTAACAACAATGTGTCTTTTGTCAATTTATCAGGTTTTTTCATTTAATTTCAGTGCTCATTAATTTTGCCTAAGAAGTCTTTTCATATCTCATGTTAAAATAGAAGCTTTAAGATAGGCCTGTGTTCTATTAAGGGTACAGTTTAGATATATATGCTACATTTATGGTAAACTTTTGTGTGTAATGTAATTTAGTCACCAGCTTTTTCATGGGCATATCTAATTACTCTTTAACTATTTGTTGAAAATGTTTCCTTTCTTTTTCTAGTTGCTTGCTTTTTCCCCAAAAATCAAAGGTCTTCATGTGTTAGTTTCTAGCCTAGATATTGTTTCATTAATCTTCATATTCAGACTTCTGCCTAAAACCACAATCCTTTGATTACCATAATTTTATATCTTGAATTTCAGTGGTATAAGTCCTCTAATCCTATCTTTTAATTTTTCCAAAATTGTTTTGCTATCCTAGAACTATTTTTGTAATTCTATATAACTTTAGAATAAAATTTCTTTTTCTTTAAACCAGATTTGCAGAGCACCCAGACCAGAAGAATTTTCAATAATATTAAATAAAAATAAGAAGTCAAAAAGGACAACCTGGACTTAACAGGTATAAGTCCATTTAAAATTCTAACTTTAGTTGGGAAGGGGATTGACATTTTATGTACAGCTGTTGCTGGGAAGCATTTACCAAGGATTGACAAAGCAAGGAGTTCTTAAAATAGTGACCATACAAAATGCACCATTGAATAATCACCTCCAGGTATTCAAAATAATGATTTTGAAAAAGCCTGGCAGAAATATCACATCAATAGTTCTCTCCAGAACATTTGAGAATGACTCCGGAATAAGGTCCAAGTCTTTAAACATTTAGAAAGTTCCACAGATATTATGATGTCCACCAGAGGTGAAAAGTCACTCCTTAAATGTCATACACATTCTCCTAGCATAGTCTTGTTGTGGGTCATATTCTAACCTTTACTGAATATTTTCTTTTCATCTTTAAGTACACATTCAGAAATGACATTAAGCTACCTTGGACAGAACTACAGAAAATGAGCAGTCTTAGTTAAGTAACATGACTATGAGTATTTTCAATATTTACTGGTAGTTAATAATCAAAAGAAGAATGGAAACCTTAGAAACATAGGAAATTTTGCCCTTTGTTAGCCCAGCAGTTCCTCCAACCCAGTATTTTGGGCACTGATGAATGTCTCATGGAAGACAACTCTATGATCTCAGTATAAATTTGTCAAGGTTTTGGAAATCTCTGTTGTTTCTGTTCCAGTGCATTGCAAAACTGACATTTGTGAATTTAAGCAGAAAAAAACAGTTACACTCTTTTCTTATACTTTTTCTCTCCTAGTCCTTCTCTATGAAGTTTAACCAAAGTACAACTCCCAAATAGCAATTAAAATCATAGTTTTATGTTAAGAGAAAAAGCTAAATAAACAAAAAATACACAAACATATATGTATATATCCTAATTAGTTGATACTATATCTTCTATTTCTAGATGTTTGTGTCAGGACATGGTATCTGGAAGTATTTCAGCCTGGCAACAAGCCACTTAGTCATTGAATCAAATAACTCCTAAAACATTGCTATGTCTGGATTTCATGATTCATGAATAGGAAGTGACTTTATAATTTAATAGCTTGAAATAGTGTTCTTTCTAGTAGCTGAAGCATCATAACTGATACAGGTGTATACAGAACAAGTGGTTAAGGTAGATTATTAGACACACTACTCATCCATACTTTCTTCTTTGGTGATATACTAGCAATCAAAATACCAAAGAATCAGTGAGAGAGCAGGAGATTATTTCTAGATCCTACTCAGTAGGACAAAATTTCCTAGTAAATAGTCAGGACAAGTCCTCATTTATTCACACAATAAATACCTGTCCAGGGAATAAATTATGGTCCCTGATTTGAATGGGCAGGAACAATTAGTTAACTGATTCCCTGGATGTTTAACACTTTTTTCTTTCCTTCTTTCCTTCCTTCCTTTCTTTCTTTATTTCACTCTTTCACTCCTTGTTTCTTTCATTCTTTCTTCCTTTTGCTCTTTCTTTCACTTTTTTTCCTACTAAGAGATTGAACCCAGAGCTTTAAATAAGCTAAACAAGCTAAATTCTCCCACTAAATCTTATTTAAAATTATATTTATTTTGAAACAAAATCTCACTAAATTGCCTCTGGCCTCCAAGTCATGATCCTCTTGCTTCAGTTTTCTGAGTCACTGGGGTTATAGGTGTGCAACATGGTTCCTGGAAATAACTCTTCTTTCTATTCTCAATTTTTATCACATGCTTTTCATTAAACAAAGAGTGAAATCTATCCACCCTTCCCTAGAGAAATAGTTCAATGTTGCCCCTCCTACAGCCTGTCCTGCCCTGCTCTTATTTGCCTTAACTCCTTATTTTGGGGTTGCTCAACCTCTCACAAGAAAACTGCCAAACACAAATGAAAACATAAGAACTCCAACATTAGTCACAAATTGGAGAAGGGAGACTCTTAGAAGAAGTGAGTAGCACTGAAATGTCTTATGGCATGATGACATAATTGGCCAATTGACCGGAAAATCTAGTAATATGTACCACTGCTCCTCTTCATTCATGACTTCCCTGCAGTATTTATTCTAATGCAATTAGGAAAGGAAACAAGAACAAAGTAGTATCACTGAAATATATCATGCATACTAAGTGCATTAAGAGGCACTATTGTAGATTATTTCATATAGTTTAGACTTGCAGTATACTTTTTTGATGCATATGCAATGATGCCATTTTACTCTCCCAACTCAATTAATGATAACTAGAAGATGAGGTTTTTCTAATCAAAATCCCAAAAGACCCTCAAATAATAATTATCCATTAGAGTTGAGTGAAACTGAGGAAAGGAAAAGAAACTAACCACAAGATACTTCCCATATTCCATCTCTAGCATATTTCCCCAAATTCCCATTCTCTTAAGTAATGCAAAAGTAGGTATGACTTTACAACGCATATGTTTATTATTTCTTGATCATTTCTCTATCAAGGTTCATTTTGAGAGTTACTCATACTTGAAGACTAAATTTTTAAGGATCAGAAGAAAATGATAATCGGTTACTTGGGATGTTTTTCTGATTCATCCATGGTTATTAAAGCCTATGTGAAATGTGAAAGTATAAATTCTGTTTTATTTGGCCATGTAAGTAGAGACAGCACTCTCAACACATAAATCTTTAGAGTTCAGGAACATGACTAAATAAAATTTTTGGAATTCAGGAACATGACTAAATAAAATCTTTGGAGCTCAGGAACATGACCACCTCCATTTATTGAATGCTTGCTCATTCTGTGCCAGAAATGCTAATAATATACATGCATTATCCTATGGAATATTTATAAAGCAACAAAACAGGATAGCTGTTTACAGATGTGAAGGTAATGGAGGTTTAGAGTAGTTAAGTGATCACTTATGGTCATACTACTTATTAGCATTGGAGTTGGAATTTGAACTGAGGCTTCTTGAACTCTATGTAAATTAGTAATAAACTACATGTTCCTCATGGAATACAAGAGCATAATAAAGGCATGCTGTGATGAGAGTAGTTACTAATAAAAAACATTGAATCTAACGTTCACATTATCATACAGTGTATCCACATAGTACATTCCAAGCTCAGGATAGTTCAAGATAAAGAAAATAATTTATGAGTATATGTCTTCCCAATTAATAAAAATAAATATATGTTCAACAGTTGCAGAAAATAAATGATTAAGTATAATTCGTTTACAAATACAATTTTAAAAGTGTAATGAAGTATAAATCGTTAACCTGTTGTTAAATGCTATCAAGTCCAGCCTGACTCATAGTGACTCTATGTACAACAGAAAAACACACTACCCAGCATTGTGCCATGCCCTGCACTATGTCAGGGCTTCTCTGATGTTCATAGGGTTTTCAATGACTGAATGTTTTGGAATTGTTTTGAGAGTGGGATGCCAAATCCTTCTCACATTTTTGTTGTACTGAGGATTGAACGCAAGACTTCTGAGCCCAAGGGCATGCTCTCTACCCACTGAGCTAAAGCCTAGCCCTTAACCTAGTAAGGACTTTTTTTTTTTTGAGTTAGTAATCAAACATATACACTCTTCTACAGAATTGGACGAAAAAACATTAAAACATAAATTTAATTTAGCTATATTCTATAATGGATAAATTCACAGAACATACATAGACAACATAATCTCGTCTGAACTGATAAAAAAGCTGCTTGAAGCTAAAGAATGGACAGGAATAAGCTCTGTGAAAAGGGGAGAGGGAAAGGTACCCGCATTCCCAAAGAACTTGAGGTAGATGAGATTGTGGCATATGTAAGGAATCAAAAATTCCAATGAGTTTGAAAAATAAAGATTGAGGAAAAGAGTGTGATGGGAGAATATAGCAGAAGGTTTATGACCTATATCTTAAGGACAACTGGAGGTCACTAGAAATTTTAGTCAAGAGATGTTTTGGCTCATTCATTCTTCCAGATATTTGGTAATTATTATTAAATGCCTACAATGGACTGGACTGTTCTACATGTAATATAGCAGGGAACACAGTGAATCTCCCCAGTGAGTTTTGTTTGTTTTGTTTTGTTTTTGGTATTGGGGGTTGAACCCAGGGTCTCGTGCTTGCATGCTTTGCAAGTGCTGGACCACTGAGCTGCACTCTCAGCCCATTTTTTTTACTTTTTGTGAGACAGGGTCTTGCTAAATTATACAGACTGCCTCTGGTTTCGAACTTGAGATCTTCCTGACTCCACCTCCCAAGCTGCTGATATTACAGGCATGCACCACAGTGCCTGGCTTGAGTTTATATTCTTAAAGAAGAATATAATCTACAAACAAAAACATAAATTAATGTATGGAATACAAGACAGTCACATGTCCTACAAAAATAGTTATGAGAGAACAAAATCAGTTATAAGAGAACAAAACTCTTCAAAGTGAAATGTTCATAAGAATCATCTAGGAGTCTTGTTAAAGTATAGATTCTGATTCAGTAATGCCAGAGTGAAGGTTGAGGTCCTCATTTTTAATACTCCCTCAGAAGTCTGTCTTTGCAGAACTGGTCACCACATTTTGAGATGCAGGGAGACAAAGAGTGAAGTGTTTTTCAGGCAATGGCCTTCTGATGAATTGAATTTAAATAGATCCGTCACTGATCAGCTGGCTGGGGTCCTTTTGCTCTACCTCAATAGAAATTTTGGGTCAGCAAAGAGAAGCTCTTCATGCACTGGTCTATGAAGTGTTCAAAAACATTAGTGCTGGTATAAGGGTGGTTCATCTGACTGCTTGACTGAAAGCTCCAAAGCAACCAAAGTAGCAAGGCAGAGTCTAATAACTGCCAATTAGGAAATTAGATTGTGCCATTCCCCAACACCTGTGCTTCCTTGCAGGAGGATAAGCAGCAGAAAAAGCACTTACAGTAAGAATTTTAAAGAGCATTATTAATAGTAATATTGATTTTAACAGTGTATTAGCAATACTGCATGCCAGCACCTCAAAGAAAATTTAGTCACCCCAATCTGTCTCAGATTGATCAGTACATAACTAACAACAGATCATCCCAATGATATGAGAAACAGACAGTTCTATCATAATAGTTTGGCACATTAATATCTCACTTTTAATAATAGATAGAATAGCAAGACAAAAGAACAATTAGAAATTGAAGGATTAGGCAACACTATAAAACAATTCTCCCACGTCTTTCAGTTTGTTGTGCTGTGGAGGTTTGCATGTTGCTATGATGATGAAACCTATGCTACTGATATTTCGGATACCAACAGGGCCACCTGTGGTAGACAGGTTTCAGTTGAGCTTCCAGACTAAGACACTAGGGAGAAGGACCTAGAAGCCCATTCCCAAAACAATTAGCTATTGAAAACCCTATGAATATCAGAGAAACACTGACAAATATAGTGCCAGAAAATGTGCTCCCAGTCTGGAAGGTATTCAATAAAAGACTGGGGAGGGTAACCTCTTCAAAGTAGAGTTGAACTTAATGATGGGAATGGAGTAAAGTCTCAGAGACCTCCTTATGCTGATGTGTCATCATTCAAAATGAGGAGAAATATAGTGGCTACAATAATGGGCTCAAACATAAAAAGACTGTGCATGGCAGAGTGTTGGGTAGTGTCTCATTCAGCTGTATTTACTGTCACTATGGAGTCGGATCTAATTTCATGGCACCTAACCTCAGCAACAAAAGCCCATTGAACCTAAAATATACATACATATTCCACTCAACAACAGCAGAATGCACTTTGTTCTCAAGAGTACATGGAATACTTTAAGGAATAGGTCACAAAACATCATAATAAGTTAAAAGATTAAAGTCATATGAAGCATGTTTTCTTGGCTTAGTAGAATTAAGCTAGAAATTAATGACATAAGGAAAACTTATAAACTCTCAGGGATGAGGAAATTAATACATTCATAAACAATCAACAGGTCAAAACAGAAACCCCAAAGGAAATTAGAAAATACCGTAAGATGAATGAAAATGAAATATAACACAGTAAATTTCATGGGAAACAGTGAAATCAGTACTCAAGTGAAATTTGTAGCTATAAATGCCTGTATTAAAAAAGAATAACTCAAAGAAATAAATTAGTTTTATACTTTTAGGAAGTAGCAAAAAAGATACAACTAGACTAAGTAAAGAGAAATCAAATAAACAATATAAAAGTAAACATTCAGTTCTATCAATATAAAAAATAAAAGGTAAATATTAACTTGAAGAGAAAAAATGTTGAGGTTTCAATCTGAAACAAACCAAGAGTCATGATTTATGGAGATCAACTGAAGATAATACACTTGCTGCATTTCATTCATATGGAATAGGTGTTGCAACATGAAAATCTTGAAAGAGAAAATATAATTGTTAAAATCTGCTCTGAAAGAAATAATAGTAATTAATGTGAACTGATTTTCAATTGTGTATGGGTTATTCGAATGAAGTCATAGACAAAAACATGTAGTAAATTACTAGTTAAAAAGAGCTAAAAAAGAAAACTGTAAATGTAGTACCTTGAAAGTGTAAAAGTAGACATAATCATTTTATAAATAGGCAGCATAAAATTATATGCTATTGAAGGAAAAGAAATTGAGCATATTAATTTTGTCATAATCTGAATAGGCTATTATAATAAAATACCATAAACTGACTGGTGAAAATATGGAGCAGGTAGCAACATATTTAATATCAATTTAAAAAACAACACATTGATTTGGTGAATAAATAAAAGCGAAATTATTAAAGTTTTCAATAAATAAAGGAAGAAAGATATCTCAAGAAAGTGTCCAAATTTTTCTTTAAGTCTCCTAAAATAGGTTGTTGATGAAATGCCCCAAATGGTAAAAGTTATATTATGTCAAAGGATTGAAGCTTTGTGACTGTAATCAGGAACTTCAATAATTTTCCTTCTTCAAACTGCAGACAATCAATCGACTAATGAGCCAGCCACCTTGGAGAAACCATATTTCATGGTAATTTCATATTGTTTTTGAAGTAACAATCAATGCAGGATTTTGGCAAATTATAATGAAAATAACAAATCCTAAAATTAAAGAGGCTATACAACTGTTATGATCAGATGACATGATACATACCTGGAAAAGTAATAGAAATAAAAATTGATAATTTAACAATCAAATCCAGCACAAAGATAAAGAATTCAAAAGCATTCAGATCAATCCTATCTAGCTAATATATATATATATAGTGAAAAAGAAAGGATCTAAAACAAACAAGTATATGATCTATTTAAAAAATGAGCAAACTGCACTACAGAATATTTGAAGCATTTGCTCTACATGAACTTTCTCAAATGGGACATTCTTTTATTCCACCACCCATTGACATATGATTCCTTTTTGGTTTCAAAATCCAAATGTGTCTTTTTTATATATCACTATATTAAACTTCTCAGCTAACTATATTCTTTTTAAGACAAAATCTCTATTTTTATTGCTATTATATATCACACTTTCCAAGATTTCTTCCTACTTCTCTTTCTCATCTCTATGTACTTGCCCTCTCCATCTACTCTAAACATTGAACATATTAGAGTTCAGCTCTTTAGTCCCTTTTCCTTATCACTCTACAAAGTTATCTCTATCTTTCCACAACCTAAGTTTACAGCTTCATATAGATAGACAACCAAAATATTAATAATTATTTGTGTTACCTCTTTGTGCTGTGACCAAAAAACAAAACAAAAACAACAACAACAACAACAACAACAACAAAACTATCAACGTACCTAAGAAAATCAATGCAAAAGAGGAAATTTTAATTTGTCTCATGGTTTCAGATGTTTCAGTCCATGTTTGCTTGGCCGGATTACTTTAGGTCCATGGCCAAGCAAAGTACCAGGGTGTGGGGTGGGTGGGGGAGGGTTGGAACAAAGCAGCTCTTCTGGTGGCAACCAGGAAGTTAGAGGAGGGAAGAGGCAGAGGCCAAAGATCCAATAAATGCCTTAAGGGCACAGACCAGATACTCTCTCTGAGTATGCCTTACCACCTAAAGTTTCTACCACTTCCCAATAAGGCCATCACCTGGTGACCAAGCCTTCAATACATGAGCCTCTGAGGACTATGTAAGATCCAAACAGTAACATTACTCTTCCAGAGTTTAAGACAATTCTACTTGAATATTCTCCATATGTCTTGAACTCTACATTTCAGATGAGAAATTTATTAATTTTCCAACTCTATATATCACAGCATGATCCAACATGATTCTTAGTATGACCTCGGATTCATCCTTCTCTAAATTCTACAAACTTTCTAAAGCAATTATTACTTTTCCTAAACATGTTTGCAGTTTGTTTGTTCTTATCTTCATTTCTACAATTCTAGTTACCTCCAACTCCATCTCTCACATGTATTACTGCCTTATGCTCCAGAGTGTTTTTCTTCTTACTGTGTTACCCTCCTACTTAAAAGATTTCAATGATTTATCTTTCCTTAGAACAAAAGCTAAAAATAAATTAGCTGCTAACACTGTCTAGTCTCTACTTGCTCAGTTTTGCTTTACTTCCCAATATATCTCATAAAGTTAACCATTCAGTTGGACTGAGTTTCCTTCAGTCCCTTAAGATTGCCATATAATTTTTCTCCTGCATTTGAGCATGTTTTTTCCTAGGCATAGAATACTATTCCCTATTTGCTGCTTTGACAGTTACTCATCTTCATTCCTTTAGTCTCAGTTTAAATTTCATTGACTAAGTAAGGCTGAATTACATCTTCTTTTTGTGTATTTCTGCAGCATACCTCACTTTCTTCATTATCTGTATTATAATTGTATTTCCTCCTAAGTTGAAAACTTAAACAGCCAGAGCAGTGTCTACTTTGTTCATTCTTGTCTGAGTATCAAACTTGGCATTTACTAAGAGTTTCCTGCTTCATAGAGACGTGATTCTCTTCATTTATGAAGCTTTTACCTATAAAAATTCATGTCTGAAGTAAGTTTTGTCATTTTCTTTATTCTAACCAAAAAGAAACAGATTGCCCTGTTTGCTTTTGCTTTACAGTCTAAGTCAACCATATGTTTTCTTGTATTCTTGTTCTTAAATGCTTCTGAGTGGTCATTGGCTGTTCACTTTCTTACAAATGTTTTTGACATTTTCCTTTCTGGCAGGCACATGTATGGGAATATATACTGTTAAAATTCTCTTGCTAACTAAAATCTGCCCTTCATCCTCTATTTTCCTTAGGGTGCCTTTTCAGATTAGGAACCATTTGATAGCTTTGCATTGCCTTCAAGAAAACAAAGTGTTTTATAGAATATAAAAGCCTTCGTGTCTTACTGACACCTCATTGTGATCATCTTACATTTTTGATTCCATAAAGAGAACAAAATTCTCACTCATTTGAACCAAAAAATAAATTCCTAGTGGCTTTGCTGTATCCTCCTACCTCACCTATGCATTTGGATAATGAATATCCTTCCAAAATCCCTATCTTCCTGAACCTCAGAATTTGAAAATATTTGAAAATAGGGTCTTTGTTCATATAATCAAGTTAATCAATGATCATACTGGATTAGGGTAGGCATTAATACAATGACTGGCACCTTTGAAATCTGAACATAGAGATGTACACAAAGGGAAGGGGATATGAAGACATAAAAGGAATGCTATGCAAGGACAGAGAAAGAGATTGAATGATGCATCCACAGGTGAAGAAATGCCAAGGATTTCTGGTATCTTCCAGGTGAAAGGAGGACGTGAGGATGAATCTTTTTCTATAATCTTCAGAGAAAATATGGCCCTGTTGATAAGTTGACTTCAGATTTCTAGTCTCCACCTTGTGAAAAAACAAGTTTATTTTGTTCTAAGGCACCTGGTGTTTGGAACTTTTGAAGGCAGCCCTGCGAAATTAATATATTCTGGAACTCAAGGCAGAAGCTCTTGATAGCTTTTAGCTACAGAATTCCAAATATGCTTGTACAATCATTTATAAACCTTAATTTTCCAAGTACATAGATGTAGTTATAATATCATTTTCTTCATAGGATGATATGGCTGCTTTTATTTTAATCTTACCTAAATCTCAAACTATTAAAGAAATTACATTTGGGATTGCCTATAATCAACAAATGCTTAGTAATTGAAATGATAAGAAATGAGAATAATTGAACTCACCAACTAAGGTCTATCTTCTCTTTGTGACATTTGATGTAGGTTTCTGATGTTGAAAGAGTTTCTGGGAAATCATAGGAAATTCTGCCTTGAAACAAAGAAATTAATCTCCATTTCTGCTTGTACTGCTTTTTCATTCACTATTGCAAAAAAATTATGACATATTTAGAGTTACAAGGATATCGCTTGGTGGTATATTAAACAATCTCCCTAGTCAAGATAGTGTGTGTTTGTCAAATCAGGACTGACATTTGTTTCAGTTGCTGCAAGACCACAGGATTCTGCTGAGACATAGACTTGTCACTTACATTGTCTGTTGGGAGGCTCACTGGATCTATTTAGCTTTAAGGTCATGATGTCCCTATTTCATTGCTTGTAGATGTTCGTGTGTGTGTGTGTGTGTGTGTGTGTGTGTGTGTGTGTGTGTATTACATTCTTTAAAAATGTATGTGCAATTTTGCATGTATACACATATACACCAACTCCCATACCAACATATTTTATCTCATATATTAAAGAGAATTACCTAGCCAATCAATTTATTATATCTTTATCTGAGGAGAGAATGAGTTACTTTAATTTGCATTCAAAAGATAAGATAGAGAATTATCCGTGAAATAAAAAATATTTGGTTTTGTTGGTTCAATAAAACACAAAAATGAGATAACACACTGAGTTTTTTTTCTTTAACAATATTTGTGCTTCTGAAAGTTGTTAGTGGATATTGCAGTGGAAAAATCTCCCAGCAATATTTGGTTTGGAGACTCAAAGTTAAAAAACATGAAAACTTGCTGAGAATCAGGACACTACCTGACAGTAAGTAAAGGTCACCATTCATGCTTCACCCTCTTTTACAAACAGAGACCTCTGGAGTACACTTTAGGAAAATCTTGTCAGAAGAAACAACACCAGAAATAACACTTGATCAGAGCTATAACTGTAATCATCATAATTGCACTGCTTAAACTAATGAAAAATTATACTGGAATTCATCTTTGAAACATTTATAGCAAAGTAGAATATTCCTTCCTTTTTGTTAGTCATTAGTCTCTGAAAAATTATTATAGGAGTAAATGTCAAATTAACTCTTTTTTCATACCATGGATCTTCTAAGTTAATAAAAAAAAATCCAGGTACAGATATTGCAGAAATGGGCAAATGAGAGGGAAAACAAGGCTGTCTGATGAAGGGATATTTCAGGGAATATGATATTATAATGCAAATGATACATTTTTGAGATTTTATTGAAAAGAAAAGCTACTTTATTGTTGTTATCAATATAAAGCAAATATTATTGGTGTACTGGACATTTTGAGCTTCCAAGTTCATTTTCGCTTTGAACTAGATTCCTCCAGGAAACAGACAATAAATCTGACACTCTACCTGGATCACTGAAGAAGACAATGCTTCAACTGATGAATACATGTTAGTCCAGGCCTGTCTGTGAGAAAATGAAGACCTTGTAGCTGCTCGTGTCTTTCAAATAGCAGATAGAGGACACAAACAACCCTGCAAATACCAAGATGAAGACAAAATGGGGGGCGGGGTGGTAAGCACAACCTTTCTCTCAGGTTCACAGTGAGGTGTACTTTGTCATTGCATTTTGGTGTCAAAGAATTTTAAAGAAGATCAAGTTGGCAAGACAATTTATAGATGATATCTGGTATACCCAATGGCATATGGAAAATTTAACATGCTGCTCATATCAGAACTTTTGACATTACCATTATCAGCAGTAGGAAGGCTGACACCAATTCTGTCACCTATATTGTTTCCTTTCCAAAAACAAAGAGATTTTTCTTCACGTCAGAATTGATTTGCATCTTTTCTCTTCTTTCCATACTTAGTAAATAGTTTTTGTTTTTGTTTTTGTTTTTAGTTTTTGAGACAGTACCTTGCTATTTTGCCCAGGCTGGGCTGAAACTCATGATCCTCCTTCCTCAGCTTCCCAAGTGCTGGGATTAAATTGGTGCTCCATGGTTCCAGGCTTAATACGTTGTTATTGACCAAGAAAGTGGAGAGATTTTTCTTTTCCTGGGGAAAGTTTAATCAGTGAAGCGATTCCAATATCTCATAAGAAGAATAAATAGAAAAGAACCATAGTCTCACCACATCATCCCTAAAATGGGTGAAAAATTCAATAGGTAACTTTCAGAATATTTTTCTGAAGAATAATGGGAAAAATTTATCATGATAACCACCTTCCTATAAATAAAAACCAACTATTTATTACTTTATTACCTATTCATATATTTTATTTTTTAGAAAGTCATTATGTTTTCAACAAAGTATGTTTCATTTTTCATTTCTTTTTTAAAAAGTAACCCATTCACCTTATAGACTGTCCAGAAAATGATGTTTCCTTTTGTTTCAACCTGCTCTTCCCTGGTTTGCCTCTTCTGTTTTCTTCAGTGAGGGGATAGCTTGATTTCCAAAGCTCTAAACCACCTTTCTGGCTGGAATTTAGCTCAGTTGGTAGAGCACCACTCTGCTATCTCTGAGGTCCAGAGTTTGATTCCCAGCATCACAAAAATAGGAGGACATGGCAATACATTCCCCAGCCAATCTCAAAACAACCAGCCAGTGAAAACCTTGTGAGGGTTGCTATGAGTTGGACACGACTCCATGGCACCTAACCACAACAACAACACATGTAGAATTCATATTTTCTTAAAGAACTTACATTGAGGCTCATTATGCTTTCTTAAACTTACAGTAGCTTTATCTTCTCAATTATTTTGTTTAGAAAACTTTGACAGTTTTCTGTGTCAAATAATAACACAATGAAATATTATCCAGCCATACTGAAGAATGAAATCCTGTCATTCACAGTAAAATGGATAGAACCTTAGGATAGAAATAAGCCAGATGCAGAAAGATAAGTACCACATGTTGTCTCTAATATATGGAAGTTAAAAAAAATCAACCTGAATGTAAAATAATGATTACTAGTATACTAGAGTTTGGGAAGTAAGTTCAAGGAGTAAAGAGAGACTGACATTGCTAAAGACATGCCACATACATGTACTGAAGTATCACACTGAACTTCCATTAATATGTGCAACTAACATGTTAATCAAAAATACAATACAATAAAATAAAAAGAACTGAAAAGTTCCTTGATTATCACAATATAGAAAAAAGTCATCTGATTTTTTCCATTCCATAGAAGACTGGCCTATATTAGAGAGGTCAGCAACTATATTTACTTTCCTCAGTACTTTCTCTTGTAGCAGGGTTTTCATCTGCTTTTCCCAAAGAAGGCCAGCCATGCCAGATAATAAATACGCACACTCTAAGAACATCATTCAACTAATGACCAGTGGGAGTCAGTATATCAATATTTCAGTTCTCTTTTTCATTGAGTGTATTAATTCTGAGGCTTTCCTCCACTGTCTTCTATGGTTCCCCAGTGGGAATAAGATCTTATGGCTTATAGTAGTGACTTGCTTCAGAGTAACCTTTTGATTGACAGTTTTCCCTTTATTTTTTCACTTCCTGTCTTAGTTTAGCATCCTCCAGAAACAGAAGCTGAGCCAAGTATTTTAACACATGTCATTTATTTGAGAGATGCAAGGAATATTGGGAGGGATATGAATAAGTGATACAGAAAGGGTGCCACCCTATTTAAGTGCATATCACTAAGCTAGCAATAATAGGGATTACTTCATTATGATGGAAAAGGAAAATGCATGCCTCAAACTTGTGTTGACCAAAAAAAAAAAAAAAAAAAAAAAAAAAAAAAAAAAAAAAAAAAAAAAAAAAAAAGAGAAAGAGAGAGAGTTGAGATTTATGCATCTACTTATTCATTGAGGATTTCTGAGATGCATTTAGTTCCCTGGTATTTCTGTCCTTCCAGTTACACAAGCAAGTGATGTACATATTGAAGAAATTCTTATGCATGGATATACAGATCAGATTAAGCGTGTTGAAATGAGAAGATTAAAGATACCAGGTAGGATGCAGTGTCTGGTTTCTTTCCCCATTTCCTGAACTATCTGGCATTATCCCTAACAAATTACTTTTCTACTAGAAATTTTGTCTCAGCAGTTACTTTTGTAGGATCCCAAACTAAGATAATCATATTCGTTTGTGAAAATAGATAAATTGGCAAAATCTGAAAAATACTAAAATAAATGTGAAAGCAGCATGCTTTTGAGAGAAAGCCACGGGAAAATCAAGGTATGTCTCCCTGACAAGAGAAAGAGGGAGATAAAAATTTTAGGACTAGTAGGAATTAGGTGGATGATGACAGATAGAAGGTGGCAAGTAAAAGAATATTTCATTAATTGACAGTAGAACATCAAGGGCAGGGCAGCAGGAGTTTTCTGGCTCAGGTGTAAGGAATAACGTTTTGTGTTGGCTTGTAGAAAATTAAAAACAATAATAATGCCACCTAAAAATTAGTCGTAGGCTGGGATTTAGCTCAGCTGGTAGAGTGCTGCGCTGCCGTCTCTGAGGTCCCGAGTTCAATTCCCTGCACCACAAAAATGGGAGAAGGACATGGCAATCTGTTCCCAAAGCAATCCCCTATGAGAGTCGCTATGAGTCAGATACTGACTCGATGGCACACAACAACAAAAATTAGTCAAACTTCTATTAGAACATTTCTCCATTTCTAAGAATATCAATTGTATTAGACAGCTCATCATTGTTGTGGCAGAGAAACCAAACAAGGCAGACTGATGAGGAAAGAGATGATTGAGTAGGGTGCTCACAGTTAGAGGATCAGTCTATAATGGAGGCTGGAAGGGATGGCAGTGCCAGGGGCTATGTCAGAAAATCTCATGGCATGGCATACGAGGAACAGAGGAGTGACCAGTCCCATAGGTTTGGGTAAAAACCTCCAAATGCTTGCATTCAGTGACTTGGTTCTGCCAAGCTACAGCTTGCTTCCCTAAGTTCTACAACCTCTCAAAACAGTGCAGCAAACATTGAAACACATGACTTTTGGGAAATGTTTAGATCTAAACCCTAAACTATAACACTTTCCCTATAGTCTCCAGAGGTCATGTTGTTGTTGTTAGGTGCCCACGATTTGGTGTCTGACTCATAGCAACCCTACATACGATAGGCAAAACACTATTGTCTGTGCTTCTCAGCCATTCATAGGCTTTTCAATGGTGGATTGATTTTTGGGAGTGGGTTGCCAGGTTCTTCCTCCAAACCAACAGTATCTGATGTTCCCAGGTGGTCACCTATCCAAGTACTAACCAGGCCTGGTCCTGCTTAGCTTCCAGCTGCAGACTCCAAAGGTCATGGCCATCTCATAATGTAAAATGCATTCTGTCCAACTTCAAGAGCCCCCAAAATCTTAGTCTTAATCATGCTCAAAAGCCCAAGTCCAAAGTCTCCATTGAGACTCAAGGCAAACTTAGCTGTGGGCTTCTGCAAATCAAAAATCAGACTACATATGTCTAACATACAATGCCACAGAGTAAGTAATTCCATTACAAAATGAAGAAAACAGGGCACAGAAAGGAAATTTGGTTCACAGTAAGACTGATGTCCCACTGGAAAAAAAAATAATCTCTATTGGTTTAAATCTGGCATCTGATACATGTGATATAACCTGGCATCTGGCATGTGGGCTCAAACAGGCTCAGATAGCTACTCCTCCTGGCCTTGTGATTTGCAGAACACTTGGCCCTCCTGGTTGGGCTCTACTCATTGCCAGTAGCTTCCCTCAGCAGGTGTTTCACAGTGTTCACATTTCCAATACCTGGGGACTCCATTGCTCTTTAGGCACCACCCTAAAATCCTTCACCCACCAATCCTTCACCCACCAATCCTTCAAGAACTTTCCACAGGGCACCTGACCCTGATACACATTGTCTGGCCTCATGGGCTATTTTCTGGCAGCTTGGTAGCAGCCTCCATAACACCTTAACTATTGTATTCTTCATGCCTTCAAAACCAGCACCACATGGATGTCACCAAAGTTTGCTGCTAGCACAAATGGTAACTGGGCCCTTTTGGACCATGACTGTAGTAGCAACCTCTGTATGCCTGGGCCAAGAGATCTTTTTCCCTGGATGGCCTCTTTCAGCAGGGCATTTAGCAACATTCATATTTCAGATGCTATCTCTTCAAATGGGTTTTTAATGTCACACGTTTGGGTCTTAGATAGGAGGAATCTGGCAAACTCCTATTCCCTAGGGAATTTCTTTTGTCCCAGGGAAAAGGTCAAGGCTTCCCTTTACTCCAGATTATCATTTTAACCATTATGCCCTCCCAGCCTGAACCACTACTGTTCCTAGTAGCCTTAGACAAAGCACAACTTTTTTGCTCTTTAAACTGTGTATTATATAGATATATTTTCTGTTCCACCATTTTCTCTGTTTTCACATAAATCTGACTGAATGCACTAAGCAGCAACTATTGCATATCCCCTATATCTCACCACCCTTGTGATATTTCCTCTGCAAAGATGTTTAGTTCATGCTTCTAAATTCAGCTTTACTCAAATCTTTAGAATATGTGCAGAACACAGTATTTTTGTTAGAATATAATATGAATCCCCTCTAGTCCAATATAGTCTTCATTTTCCTCCGAGACCCTGTGGGTCAGATCTACATTTCTACCAGAGGTAGTATATGTTTTTCCTATACCCTCACCATAATCACCCCTTAAGGTCTGCATAAAGCATTTTATGGCTTCTCTCACCTGAATTTCCAAACTCTTCCCACAGACAAGTTCCAGTGACCTAGAGACCACATGGACAAGTTTCTAAACAGCAATGACTCCACTATCTGATTCCAATTTTCTGCATTAGTCTTCTCAACATAACTGTGGAAGAGAAACTGACCAAAGCAATTTTATAGGGGAATGGATGATTGGGGAGCTTACAGTTAAAGGATCAGTCCATAATGGCAGTGGGTAGGTGCAGCAGTGGCAAAGTCTGTGGCAAATGACCACATAGCATGACACACCAGGAACAGAGAGAGCAACCTGATAATGAAGGCCTAATAAAAGCCCCCAAAGGCCCACTCACAGTGACTCACTTCTGTCAAGCTAGATCTTACCTCCCAAAGTTCCATATCCTCCCAAGACAGTGCCACCACACAGGGTCGTAACATTCAAATACATGTCTTTGGGGATGATATTTTGATACAAACCATAACATCAATGATAACATATGTTTTATACTGTAAATAATCGATACTGGAACACAATACATATGCACATGTATGATGTGTCCATGCATATTTTATTATATATACTTTAGTGAATGCTATATTTTGCAGATGTTAATTTGAAGAACCCACGGTTGTTTGTGCTCAGGTACCTATGTTGTTTTCAAGAATATGCAACGGTCTGGAATGTTGTGAGCTTTCTTCTAGTGCAATTTATATCTTCAATGTTTGGAATGCTATATGCATTTAAGCAGCAACTTTGAAATGCACAGCAATATCACAATGAGTATAAGTTGAAAAAATAGAAACCACATCATTTCTATCCTATCAATTGTGAATATCAGGAGAAATGACAAAGAACTCTACTCTTATATTGTGGAAGAATAGCAGTTAATGTTTTAATAGCTTGATTATTTTACCATAAATTGGACACTAAAAGAAATAATGACAATGCTACATTTAAGCTTTTCTTGTCTTCTATTTAGTTTCATAGAAACAATCTTTACAAGTTTTTACAGTTTGGGCAATTTTTCTGATGAAATTTAGTGAGATATTTTGACTACTGAGATATATGAAGCTGTTAGGGGGATTCTGAAGCAACATAAGCATAGTGAATGCTACATATTTTGGATTTATTATGAAATAGGTTGTTGATAAATTCCTTCCAAATATATGCTTACATTAAAGGGGAATTTCCCCATTCCACACACACACACACACACACACACACACACATGAACTCATGCACTTTTATGTGAAAGGATATTTTTATATAATGAAAGATATAAAAGGTGTTAATAAAGAAGGCTGAAAATTTAATAAGAATGTGGCTACATAATCTATGGAACTTGAACATCTAAAAAGGTCTATATATATTTTTAACATAAAATAAGTTTCTTTGCATTGTTACAAATTTAACACAGGAAGAGATTTATAGAACTATTGTTACAAACAGGATACAGAAAAATACAATCACCAAAATTTTCTCATGTTATTTATTTGTATTCACTACCTTCATCCACACTTAAATACTGGTCAGTGTCTGTAATGGATCTAAAGGATTTTTTTTAAATGTTATACAAATTGAATAATAGAGTATGCAACATCTGTGTCTGTCTTCTTTCAGTCAACATAAATCTTGGAGATGGGTCAAGTTCTTGAATATGTCAATAATTTTCCCTATTCAATTGCTGACTACCATTTCATTGTATGGACATCCAACAATTTTTTATCCATTTGCATTTTTAAAAGCTCTTATCTTTTTTTGAGTATGAAAAATATTTTATAAATATTATGTACATTAAATGTATGTTGTTGTTAGGTGCTGTTGAGTAAGGTCCAACTAATAGAGACCCTATGTACAACAGAATGAAACACTCCCCCACACTATGCCATGCCAGCACTATGTGCTTCTCTGTTATTCATAGGGCTTTCAATTGCAGATTGTGTAGGGATTTTTTTGGGGGGAGTGAGGTGCCAAAACCTTCTCTCACTTTTGTGGTGCTAGGGATCAATCCCAGTATACATGTGTGGATTGGTATATGGATGCACAGTGAAATCACTACAATCAAATTGATTAAGACATCCATTGCCACACAGTTAACAGTTACCACGTTGTGTGTGTTTGTGGTGACAACAATAACAAAAATAGTGTATTGATTATGAACATCATGTTGCACATTAGATCTCCAGAACATATTTATATTTTAAATGAGAATTTGTATCTGCCTACTAACAATCCCCATTCTGTTCTCCTTATTCCATGGGCAGGAACTGTCCTATTCTCTGCTTCTATGAGTTCAACTTTTATAGATTCCACATGTAAGTTAGGCTGTTTGATATTTGTCTTTGTCTGGCTTACTTTATAGGCCATAATGTCTTCTACCCTTCATCTATGTTGTTGAAAATGCAAGAATTTCCTTCTTCCTATGGCTGAATAATATCCCAGTGTACGTGTGTGTGTGTGTGTGTGTGTGTGTGTGTGTGTGTGTGACATTTTGTCATTTACCCACTGCTACATACATAGGATAGATGGCACCTAACAATAACAATATACTTAGGTTATTTCTACATAATGGGTATTATGAATGATGTTGCACTGAATTTGAAAGTGCATAATCTCTTTCATACTATTTTCTTTGGATATAGACACAAAAGTGGAATAACTTGATAATACAGGATTCTACTTTTAACATTTTTAGGAAGCTCAAGATATACTTCTTTCTCTAATATCTTTGACAATTTACATTTGCACCCAACAGAGTGCAAGTGTTCCCTTTCTTCACACCCTCACTAATGTGTTACATTTTGTATTTTCAAGATATCCACCCTAGCAGGTGTATGGTGTCTTTGTGGTTTTAATATGCATTTTCCAAATAAATAGGCATGTTAAACACTTTTCACTATTCATCAGTCAATTGCAATGTTTAATTTGGATAGATATCTATTCAAGTTCTTTGCCCATTTTTAGATTGGATCATTATTAATATTTTTTACTATTGAATTGTATGAGATCCTTATATTTTTTAGATATTGACTTATCAGATTTATGGTTTGTAGATATTTTATCCCATACCATAGGTTACCACTTCATTTTGTTGTTTCTTTTGTGTTTCAGAAGCTTTTTAGATGATGTAGTCTCATTTGTTTATTTCTGCTTTTATTGCCTGTGGTTTTGGTATAATATCCAAAAAGTAGTCATCAAAACCAGTGTCAAGAACATTTTCCTTATTGTTTGTTTTACGATTTTTTAATTTCAGATTTTACATTTAAGTTTTTAATCCATTACAAGTTAATTTTTATATGTGTTAAAAGGTAAGAATCCCATTTTATTCTTTTTTATGTGGATATCTAGTATTCCTAATGTCATTTATTTAAGATGTGATTCTTTCACTAACGTGTATTCTTGGCACTCTTGTCAGATTAGTTAGCAGTACGTGATGTTGTTAGGTGCCATTGAGTCCATATCTGACGCATGATGACCCTACCTACAACAGGCGAAACAGTACTGTTACTGCTTCTCTGTTATTTCTAGGGTTTCCAAGGCAGCTTGTTTCTTGGGAGTGCCGGGTCCTTGTCCCAAGCCTCCAGTACCTGGTGTTCCCAGGCAGTCTCCCATCCAAGTACTAATCAGGTCTGACCCTGAGATCTCACAAAATCCAACGCCACAGTGGTATGGTTGCAGGTTAGCAGTATATGTATATGCATGGGTTTATTTTGGAACACTCTAACAATACAGAAAAGCGTTGAACATTCAACATAATTTTATGAAAAATAAGAAAAACTCTCCACATATCAGGCATGGAAGGAATGCCCTCAACACAATAAAGGCCATGTATGTTAATCCCAAATTTTATATTATACTAAAGGAGGAAAAGTTGAGAGATTTGTTTTTAAGTTCTGGAAAAACACAAGGACATTCATTTTCATCATTCAGCTATTTCAAAAGTTTTGTTTTTTATATAAATTTTAGAATTCTCTTGTTTTACTAAAATATACTTTGGATTACTATTGAAATTACATTAAATCTATAGACTAAAATTACATTAATTCTGTAGATTAATTTGGGAAAAGTTGATATCTTTACTACACTGATTTTTAAAAAAATTCACGTCCACAATATCTTATTTAGGACTTCTTTTATTTCTTTTATCAGTGATTTGTAGTTGACACAAATAAAATACTGTACATGCTGTGTTAGATCTATGCAAAAACATTTAATATTGAGAGTTCTAAATTGTATTATTTTAAAATTTCAAATTCTATTTGTTTATTGCTAGTATATGGAAATTTGAAATACGTGTGCTGCAGTTTTATTTTAGCTAATATTCTAGAAGGTTTTATTCCCTTTGTAGAATTCTTGGATATGCGTCATTTGTTAATTAGAAAAAGTTTTTTCTTTCTAATTCACATACCTTTTATTTTTTCATCTCTTCCTTTAACTGGCTAGTACTTCCAATACTAGGTTGAGTAAGAATGGAGACAGCAGACATTCTTCCCTTCTAATAGATATTAGTTGGAAATTATTCATTATTTTACCAATAATCTTGATGTTACTTTTACACCTATTGTAGTTACTCTTTATTATGTTGAGTAAGTTCCTTCTAGTACTATGTGGAGGTTTTTTAGTTTTTTGTTGCTGTTGTTGTTTGTTTGATAAAAGGAAGTTAAATTCTGTCACAAGATTTTCTGTATCAATTGGCATTATCACATGCTTTCTGTTCCTTTACTATTAATATAATAAAGAGCACTGATTCATTTTCAAGGGTTGAATTGTTTGTCACTTTCAGGATAAGACCATTTTGGTCATGATATGCTATCATTTTTATATATTTATAGATTTCATTTACTAGTGTTTTTGAGGATTTTGTGTCTATATCCACGAGAACTGGAGCCTGTGGTTTTATTTTTCTTGTACTATGTTTGTTTGGTTTAGAAATTGGAGTGTATTTATATTCTATTGCTGCAGAGAAATTTACCACAAATTTAGTGCCTTTAAACAACACGCACTTTTTTACTTGAATTTTAAATTTTTTTTGAAAAAGTTGGAGGGTTTGGCCAGAAGAGTGCATAGCATGGTTGCACTCTATGCTCAGGGTTACAGAAGTAGAACTCTAAGAATCATCTGGGATATAATCACATCTAGAATCTGAATTCTTCTTTCAAACACTGGCAAAGTTATTTTTCATCCACATGTAGCACTGATGAAGGCTGTATCTTTAAGGCTAACAGAAGGTCTCTTTAACACTTATTTTAAAAACTCATCTGGTTAAGTCAGAACCCTGTGGGATGTACTCTTTTTGACCAACTCAATTTTAAGAGATTAGTAATCTGTTCATGGTAGCAATATTCCCATAAATTCAGAGACCATGCTTCCCACATTATGTAAAGATTTTATAGTTGTGTTGCTAGTAGAGAGAAATGAGCTTCATTCATTCTATCTTCAACAAAGAGGAACCAATGACAAATTTGTAGGAATTAAGGTTCTAAAATAAAAACTATAATGTGAATTTATTAATAGACCAATACATAAAATATTCCCCTTTCAAATATATGATGCAATTTGAAATTATTAATCAGCTGTTTTATCGTATTGTGTATTTTATGTGTTTTCTCTCTTTTACAAGCATGATCATGTATATAACTTTCAAGAAAATTTCACTGTTCTGTGGATTTCTTTTTCTGTCCATTAAAATGTATC
>VMDO01019110.1:0-40478 GCA_007922755.1 Pedetes capensis | reverse complement strand
ACATTAAAAGGGGGGGAGGGAAGACAAGAATGAGGTCAATATAAATGGACTAGAAATTGTTCTAACAAGATAGAAACAAAGACCACTACAGGAAAAGTTTCTATCTTAAACAGAAATGGAACCCAAGGACATATAGAAAAATACTATATAGTAAAAGATAGAGAAGACTTGGATGGGAAACTTAGATAGGAAGGGGGGAAGGGGGAAACAGAGGAGGGTAAGGGGTAACCTATATGAATAATGCTTATCAAATTGCATATATGAAAATTGTCACGACGAAAAGCATGTCAAAATGAATCACATTATGATGTACATTAAAAATTTCTAATAATAATAAAAAAAAAGAATTTTCAGATTCATGCATGTTGCATCATGGATCAGAATTTCCTTCCTTTTAATAGCTGAATGCTATTCCACTGAATGGATATACCACATTTCAGTTATCCATTCATCTGCTGACAGAACTTGGTTGTTCCCAGCTTTTGTCTACTGTGCACAGACCTGCAATCAAGCATTTCCTTTCTTCCCCTGTTGTTCACACTTCACAGAAATGGAGGCTAGAGCACAGTAGCAGAGAGAATTTGCAGAGCAGGGGCTCTGTTATTTTGACAGGCTGTCTTCTATACTGCTTCCCAGACCTGCTTGCAAAGGACATGTTCTGGCTATGCTCTGAAGTTGGGCCCCTTTCAAAACTGACTGATTCTTTGCCCCCTCTTCGTCCTCCCCTGCTGGGATGCGGGAGGCAGCAGGGAGAACTAGAAAAGGAAGACATCTCCCAACTCGGGCTTTTTTCTTCACCGGTTTCCATGTTGTTGTTGTTAGGTGCCATCAAGTAGAGTCCGACTCATAGCGACCCTCATTGGGTTTTCAATGGCTGACTGTTTCGGGATTGCCTTGGGAGTGGATTGCCAGGCCCTTCTCCCATTTTGCAGTGCTGGGAATTGAACTCGGGACCTCGGAGACTGCAGAGCAGCGCTCTACCCACTGAGCCAAATCCCAGCCCCGGTTTCCATGAGGAGGGACAAATGGATGAAGCCCCCTCATCTCTGGGAGGTGGACCCCACGCGCCCTCCACATGTGGTAGAGTGCCAGGGCTGTCAACTGTCGCGATGTGAGCCCTGTTCCCCACCCCCATGAGCTCCCCTTGACCACGCTGATGCCATCCTTTGCTGCTCCCTCAGTGGCCAGGGCATCAGGACCCCCAGTACCCGGTGGAGAGCGAGGCGACACCCCCCCTCCCCCGCACGGCACCACCGGCTGAAGGGGTCAGGTACCTGGGCACGAAGATGGAGTTGTGCAGGAAGTTCTCGAAGACTTTGCGGTACTCGGCCTCCTCCTTCTCCGCCTGTTTCTCGGCCTCGGTCTTGGGGCAGGCGCAGCACGGCCCCTTCTCGCCCCCGCACACCTCGGTCTTGGGGTTCTCCGTCACCTCCTCCACGTCGATGGTGCCGTCTGCATATTTCCGGATGGGGATTTTGTCTTCTCGGGAAAGAGAAGCCAAGAGGAGAGCAAGAATGAGAGCCAGGCAGATGCGACAGGCTCGGAGGAGGCAGAACAGGGGGCAGCATCTGTACTGGGGAACCGCACTGCCACCCACAGGGGCTCAGCGACATCGCGACCAGAGGCAGGAACAGGCGCGCCCGCTCCTGGGCCGCAGCCGCACCTTTACCTTTGGAGCAGTAATTGTGGCGGTACAGGTACCCGTCCTGGGGCTGCCGCTGCCATCTGACAATGTAGTAGCTCAGGTTACCGTTGGGCAGCGTCGGGGGGTTCCACTTTACGATCAGCTGGGAGGAGGAATTTGATGCCGAAAGCACGTCCAGGGGGATGGAAGGAACTGGAAAGGAGAACAAAGAACATTCTAGAAAAGGGAGCATTTCAGATAAGGTTGAGGGAAGCAGGGACTCAATGCAAACTACAGGGAGCTGCAGCTTTGGGTGGGGACATAGTTAAGGAAGGTCAGCACCCAAAGGGAAAACCGTGCTTTGTTGTGAAAGAGTACTAATTCAAATGCCAACATCCATTCTCTGGTAATCTGTGCAAATGATGTTGCACGTGGAATTGCAAGCGGAAATGGATGCGGGGGCACAGCCAGGGTTGGACAAGGTAACTGAAAATCTGCAGCGGATCCAAACACTGATTTTCCTCACTGCAACTGCCACGCTCCAAAGCCTTCAACAGTTTCCAGGAATGGTAAGCAGGACTTTGTCGGGTGTCGCATCTCTGATAGACGTGGCGTGTGAGAGCAGGTGCGTGCGTGTGCACGCACCTGTGTGAGAGGGGTTGGACAGATCGGTAAAGCAAGGAGCACGCAAGTCCACGGGTCTGTAATCAGATTTCAGTGGACTGCCCGAGACTTGGCTCCAAAAAGCAAAATAACAACGCAAACACGCGTGAGCCCTGACTTTAAGCAAAGGATTCTGTTACCAACACAAATAATATTGATTTATCAAACTCGACTTACTACTGACACCAAAACCCAAATCCAGATCTGACTTAGCTGAAGAGGGGAAAATGCATCACAGGACCACTGATTTGCTCTCGTTGTTGTTAGGTGCCGTTGAGTTGGGTCTTATAGCAGTCCGATGTACAACACAATGAAACACTCTCTGACACTGTGCCATGCCTGGCACTATTGTCAGTGCCTCTCTGCTGTTCCTAGGGTTTTCAGTGGCAGATTATTTTGGGAGGGGATTGCCAGGTCCTTCTCCTTAGCCTGCAGTATCTGGTGTTCCCAGGTGGTCTCCAACCCTAGGCCTGCTCTGCTTAGCTTCCGAGATCAGGTGGGATCAGATGCTAGAGTGCTAGGGCTGCAGACTGTTCTCATTGGGTTCCCCCCAAAAGCACTGAGTTTGACAGTTTTTCCCAAGTGCAAGAGATACAGTCACAGAAGTAACAGGTTCAACCAAGCCATTTTTAAGGATGTCAACAGAGGGAAGAGTTGACACTTTGGGAAACATTCGTGACTAATGCTAGCTTTTGCAGAGAAAACATAACCACTTGATGATCAGCCACTTTAGTGTTTCCAAAAATAATTATTTAAAAATAAACAGCTTAATCCTAGACATCTCAATGAGCGATGTCACAAGAAAAGCTGAGGCAGAGGACCAAGTTATTATCTGTCCCTGCCACGCGTAAGGGGCTGGGGCTTAGCTAAGTTGGTAGAGCTGTGCTCTGTGCTCTCTGAGGCCCTGGGTTTGATCCCCAGCACCACAAAAAGTACGAGAAGGACGTGGCAGCTCACTCCCGAAATAATCCCCAAACAATCAGCCATTGAAAACCCTATGAGTAGCAGAGAAGCACTGGCGTAATGCTGGGCATGGCACAGTGCTGGGGAGTGTTTCTCGTTCTGTGGTACACTGGGTCGCTGTGAGTCAGACCCAACTCAACGGCACATAATAGCAGCAGCAGAAAGATAGCAGGCGTGTCTTATCTGGAGCCCCATAATTACACCTGTCTAAACAAGAACAGCGATCTCCCGAAGGAACAGGGAGTGCTGGGCTGGTGTGGTGCACGATACCTGAAGCATTGGTGCGAATGTATAAGATTTCGCTCTTGGCCCCACGGATGTGGTCGTTTTCCACCATGGTGAGGGTCACGGCCTTGACGTAGACGGCATACTGAGTCCACGGCTTCAGCCCATGCAGTAAAATGCCTGGGTCCATGTCTTTGTTGGGAGGCAGGTCCACGTCCACCATGTTCCAGCTGTTGGAGCCACAGGCGTCTTGGCCATCATATTCTGTGACATTTTTAAAAGGTCTGAAAGAACCAACCAAGTGCAGAGAATGTTTCAGGGCTCTGACATGCAAGCCCTCGACAACCTTCCCGGTGGGCTGCGTAAGTCACACTTTCTAGAGTGGAAATTCCAACCAAAACAGATAACCGATTGGGTTTATATAGAGGAATAAAACTAAACCAATTGGACTCCGGGGTTCACTGCAGTTACGCACTAGAGAACTGTATACCAGCAAGTTCTGTAGCATTGGGGGTTGAAAATCGTCCCCATTCAGAAGACAGGCAGCTGCCATTTTTCTCTCTTCTGAACTGTAGCATGCCTTCACCATTAAGAAAAACCAATGAGCCGGGCGCAGTGGCGAATGCCTGTAATCCCAGCGGCTCGGGAGGCGGAGGCAGGAGGATCGCAAGTTTGAGACCAGAGGCAGTCTGCGTAACTTAGCGAGACTCTGTCTCAAAAAGTAAAAAAATGGGCTGAGGGTGCACCTCAGTGGTCCAGCACTTGGAAAGCATGCAGGCGCGAGGCCCTGGGTTCAACCCCCAGTACCACAAAAATAAAAAGAAAAAAAAAAAGGAAAAAGAAACACCAACCACAGCTGTTTAATGCAAACATCAGATGCGGATAAAGGATAACTTTTGGAGAAAACTGTCTTTCCTATAGAAAAAGCAGAAGGAGCTTCTAAAATCTAAATTGCTCACAACCCATTGTGATGCTTGAGGATCTCAGAATCGTCAAATATTTAGTTTCCAGAGTGTTGCAGAAACTGGCATCTACGCCTTAGTAAAATCATGAGCTGACATGGCGGATGTACCCATAGGACTTTCAAAGAGATGAGGGGAGTTTGCACAGAAGCCTGGTTGAGCAGGGATTCTACATTTATGGGATGAAGCACCATTGGCTGATGGCTTCCGAAAGACATTTTCATGTCCTGCCCCCCGTCATGATGGGAGACCACAAGGGACTCCCCGTACAAAGACCGAACACGGAGTAATCTTGAACTTCCCATATTATCAGCTGTCATGATTCCCAGGACCCTGGGTGCAGCTGCAGGGAGGGTACCAGATGCTGCTGGTGTCTGGGTCTTGCTCTGGGGAGGCCAAGCACCCGGATGAAGGAGTGACCAGGCCACTTGGCAAAGCACCCGCAGACAGGAGGCCAAGGGAGGAGGAGGGAGACCAGGGGGAGCGGCAGCCTGGAGGACTAAGTCACAGCTGCACAGACGGGCGGATGTCACTCGAGTGCCTAAGGAAAGGGTCGAGACGTAAATGTTGGACTCTGGAGAACAGAGACTGTAGAGGCCCCTGCAGAGTGGCTGGGGGCAGACGAGGGACCAGGCTGGAGTCACTTGGTCGAGAGCTGTGCTTCCTGTGAGATGCAGCTGGCAGAGGGGTTTGTGGGCACAGAGGCTGAACCGATGCTTCAACCATCGCAGCTTATGACAATTTGGACGGACCCGATTCTCTAAAGACCCACGCTTTGCCCTTTGGGGTTGAGCTCACTCAGAGACCTCTACTTGCTCACTAAATAACAAGAAGCTTCAAGCTACCATGTTCCCGTTTGTGGGAGGCACCGGCTAGAACGGATGTCATGTGACAGCTGGGGAGGGCACAGGGAAGTGGAGCAGGGTCACGTGGCCTGGTTCTCCACGGGGGCCCTGCCGACTCCCTGTGCAGCCAGTGCGTGCAATGGCCGGAGGGCTGGCGGCCCCCGCGCCCCGCCCCATGGACAGAAAGGCATCGCAAACACAAACACAGCAACTCACGCCTCCTTGTAGTACACGGTGAAGCTGATGAGATCCCGGTAGTCCGGGGGTCGGTACCGGTGCCACGTGAGGATGATGCGGTTCTTCCATGTGGTGGTGGAGGTGAAATGGAGGACGTCACTTTCACCTGGGACACAGAGGCAAATCCGTGAGCGACGGAGAGCCATGTGGCCCGAAAGAGACACATGCCTTTCCCCAAAGCCGGCTGCCCACGCTCAGCCTCGTCTGGGCTCTGGCAGTGGCTTTAGTTCCACGAAGCAGCCACCCATTCCCTGTGAGGCTCCTGGGAGTTCATTATTTGTTTTAGTTCCACCCGTGGCACAGACCATGACCCCTGCGGGTGTTTCTTAGCCTTAGTGAAGGACCCAGAACAATATAATTATAAGCTTATTCTGTGATACGACCTTGACCTTTAGGTCTCGTGTGCTGGAGCTCAGCATCCGCCAGACACTGGTTCTCCACGTGTGGTCCTCGTATTGACCACAGGGCTTGAGGTGCAATGTTTTCTGGGTTTCCATACAGAGTTAAAGGAGCAACACATTGTGCGCTTATATGTTCAGTGAACACAGTGGCCTGACCTGTCCACCCAGTCCTAGGACGCCCGCTGCCAGAGGGGGCGTGGCCAAGTGAGAGCAACCTGCAAGGGGGATGGAGTCCCCACGTGAGGGTGATGCCTGCTCTGCAGCGGGGAGGCCCCTGGTGAGCCCCAGAAAGGAGCTTCTGTCAGCCTGAACTGGGTATCAAATTGCAAGGACCCAGCATCTCCTAGGGGGGTGCTGGACTAGGTGAGGCGCTAGTCGGAACGGCAGCCTCCGCCCGGTCCTCTGTGCGCTGAGGCAGACGCACCTGGTAAGGTGCGGCAGGGGGCTTCCGCGAGGCCGCCTCTGCTCTTCCCATTAGATTCCAGCTTCACCGAGTCCAGCGCCCTCCGAGGAGACCCTGGGTCCTTGCAGTCTGATACCACCCAGTTCAGGCCAACAGAACGCGTTTTAGATTTTGAACAATTTAGTCATAAGCGCACGATGTATTTCTCCCTTAACTCTATATGGAAACCCGGAAAACGCCACACATCCAGTCAGTACATCTAGGACCACAGGTGGAGAGCCAGTGTCTGGCAGACGCTGAGCTCCAGAACACAAGACCTTAAGGTCAAAGTCATATCACTAGAATAAGCTTATAATTGTACTGTTCAAAATCTAAAAAGCGTTCTGGACTCAAGGATGCAGGTTCACTCCATCTTCTGCGAACTAGGGAAGAAGAGCCAGGAGGAGGCTGAAGGTGAGGGCCACGGAGCTCGAGGCCCATAGCAGTTTGCTGGAGCACAGCCCCCCAGGCCTCCACCCCACTCCACAGAAGAGCGAGGCTGAGCTGGCCTCCTGACAGGCCTGGAGCGTGCCGGCTGCACTCTGACAACTCTGTAAGCGTATCCCTGTGTAGAAAAGAATATTTAATCTGGGTGCTGTGGTGCATGCCTGTAATACCAGCCACTCAGGAGGCTGAGGCAAGAGGGTCACGAGTTTGAGGCCAAAGGCAGCCTGTGCAATTTAGCAGGACCTTGTCAAAAAAAAGAAAAAGGAAGGAAGGAAGGAAGGAAGAAATAGAAGGAAGGAAGGAAGGAAGGAAGGAAGGAAGAAAGGAAGGAAGAAAGTGAAAGAGAGAGAAAAGAAAAGAAAAAAAAAAGAAAAGAAAGAAAAGTAACAAAATAGACTCAGGGTGCAGCCCAGTGGTAGCGCACTTGCAAAGCATGCACGAGATCCTGGATTCAACTTCCCAGGACTGAAAAACAGCAACAAAATTTAACTGTATCAGGTAGTGTTTCCTTCAGTTGTACACAGCACTGCTACGAATCAGACCCAACTGGAGGGCACCCAATAGCAACAATAATAAATCCGTTTAGAATCTGAGTGAGAACTCACGCAGATGTTTGGGAAAAGGTATCAGGAACCTGCCCACTATTAACTGTGAAGACGGCACAGCAGCAAGGTGAGGAGCTAAGGCGGGCCGGCGGCCCAAGTAAAGCAAGGGGTGAGTGGGCTGAGGGGCGGCGGGAGTGCATTACTCACAGGACGCTCGCTCTCCGTTGTTCCTGGTGTTTATGTCCCCTTTGCTCTGGCGCCCTTTCGTCCCAGTCACCTCCTCCATGCGGTAGATTTCCGAGACGCACAGCTTGGGGTTGAAAGCAAAGTACATTTTCCCCGACTTGATGGTCAGGTTCCGGTGGTCCCAGTCCCACAGCTGCTGCAAGTTCTGGTTGTCTAAGACGTAGAAGGAGTAGTTCCTGAAAACAGACAGCCACGTCAGTGCACCTCCTGGGTCCACGGACACGGCCACACAGGGCTTCCTTGTCCGGCACCTGGCTGCCCAACACATTTCCTTTACCAGTAACAGATTCACTTAGTGATCCTACGTAAGAGCAGACAGCCACTGCAAACCCTGGCAACAGCCTGAGTCAAGGACAACACATTGAAATTGATAGGACACTAATTAATTTTAGGACCTCTACCACCAACATGCCTGCAGCCGTACCACCCTGGTGTCTGATCCCATCAGAACTCAGAAGCTAAGCAGGATTGGGTTTGATTGGTACTTGGATGGGAGACCGCCTGGGAACACCAGGTGCTGTAGACTTGGGAGACGGACCCGGCAACCCATTCCCAAGAATCAATCCGCCATTGAAAACCCTATGAACAGCAGAGAAGGACTGACAATATTGTTTTGTCTATTGTACGCAGGGTTGCTATGAGTCGGATACCGACTTGACAGCACCTAATAACAACAATAATCACCAACATGCCTGCAGCTGTACCACTGTGGCATCTGATCCCATCAGATCTCAGAAGCTAAGCAGAGTCGGGCCCGGTTAGTACTTGGATGGGAGACGGCCTGGGAACACCAGTTGGTGTAGGCTTGGGAGACAGACCCAGCAACCCACTCCCAAAAATCAACCAGCCATTGAAAACCCTATGAATAGCACAGAAACAATGACAATAGTGTTTCACCTGTTGTATGCAGGGTGGCTGTGAGTCGGACACCGACTGGACAGCACCTAACAACAACAATAAATCACAATAAATCACCAACACACAAAGCTCTTTGCTCTGCAGGGCATTCCTCCAATCATTCCCTAGAAACGCCTTTGGTTATTTTTCTCAGAGCCGGGTGTGTACAATGCAGTTGAAATCAGTCCACGGGAGAGCAGACACACTCTGCCACCCAACCAGAACAGCTTACATGTTTGCTGCAAAGTCTCCCATTATCCTGGGGAGTAAATCCTACGCCTACGCCTAAGCAGCAGTGCATGATGGGATGGGGGAGACAGAGTGGGGCGAAGGAGGGGTGGGTGTCCCTAGGCTGTTCCCTTCTCCAGTCTGCAATTTTACCCTGTGGTCGCTGAAGGTATCAGGGAGAAAGGCTCCCAATAGGCAGTGTCTCCCCCCAGGCCTCCCACCCATGCAGCAGGACTCAGTGTCTGCCACGGTGGTTGTCCAAATGCAACATGGGCAAACTTGTTTTCAACTTTGTGATAAATGGAGAAAAGACTGAGTTTGTCCAAGATTTCCTGTACTTGGTTCTATAGTCAACACCCACGGAAGCAGCAGTCAAGATATCAAAAGACACATTGCTTTGGGAAAAGCTGTTGCAAAAGACCTCTTTGAAGCGCTGAAAAGTAAAGACGTCACAGTGAAGACAAAGGTGCATCTGATTCGTGCCATGGTATTTTCATTTGCATCATATGCTTGTGAAAGCTGGACATTGGATAAGGGAGACAGGAGAAGAATCGACGCTTTTGAATTATGGTACTGGAGATGAATATTAAATATGCCATGGACTATCAAAAGAACAAACAGATCCATCCTAGAAAAAGTGCAACCAGAGTGCTCGTTGGAAGCAAAGATAGTTAGACTGTGTCTTACATATTTTAAGCATGTAGTCAGGAGGGACCAATCCATGGAGAAGGACATCATGTTTGGGAGAGTGGTGGGTCAGCAAAAAAAAAGGAAGACCTCCAACCAAATGGATTGACACAGTGGCTGCAACAGTGGGCTTAAACATAAAAAAGATCATGTGCCTGGCAAGGAGTCGGGGAGTGTTTTGTTCTGTTGTACACAGGGTTGCTATGAGTCAGATCCAACTCGAGGGCACCTAACAACAAACAACAATCAACCTGTTTTGAGGGTGGGGTGCCCCCCAGAGCTCCTGAGGCAGAGGTCACAGGTGGGCCGAGCGTCTGCATTTCTAACCCTTGCCAGGTGATGCTGATGCTTCCAGTCCTGAGGTCACACTGGGAGAACTGCAAGTCTCACGGTGGCTGAGCTCAGGTGAGGTGCCAGGGGCCCAGAGCCCATCACTCCAGGTGAGGCTCCTCCCTAGGTCCCCCAGCTGTCCACCACAGGGAAACTGGGGAGACGGCCATCAGGGGAGCCAGTTACCCCTTGCCTTAGGGCTGGGATTTAGCTCAGTTGGTAGAGCACTGTGCTGCAGTCTCTGAGGTCCCGAGTTCGATTCCCAGCACCGCAAAATGGGAGAAGTACCTGGCAATCCACTCCCGAGGCAATCTCGAAACAATCAGCCATTGAAAACCCTATGAGGGTCGCTCTGAGTCGGACTCAACTAGACAGAACCTAACAACAACCACAACCACCGTGGTGTCAGGATGAACCCATCTCTGGGGAAGCGACAGAACAGACAGCCCTGGCGTGGGAGTCTGGAGAAAAGTCCCCCTGGGCAGGCCTTTCTCTCTAGGTACCCCTGAAAACCAGCAGGCAATGCCCCAATGCATGGTCTGAGTCCTCTGTATTGAGGGGCCTGCTCCCCACACCCCACGAGTCCCCTCCTCTCTGTCTAGCTTCAGGCCTCCATCTGTTTCTGGGGCTCCCTCGGAGCTCAGGCTCAGGAGGCCACTGTGACCTGTTTCTAAGACCCAATCCCAGACTCAACAAACCACCATGCAGACACGGACAGGGCGAAAGAGAACCCCAAGGCCCTTCTCTGGCCTGCATGCTGTGTCGATCTGGAACCTTCTCTGCACCAGCTGAGGGTCTTCGTGACCCCCACCCTAGGGCCTCTACGCAGCCACCTGCCCTCGGCCTGAGCCTCCTCCGAGACCAAGTGCAAGTCACAGATAGGACGCTGGGAATGGACATTCCCTTGGATTGGGACCAGGAGGAAGTTCAGGCGTGGGGACCCAGGACCAGAGATGTTGCACCGAGAGGCAGCCCCTCAGTGCGCTTCTGAGCGCGCTTCACTCACTCTCACCCCTGGACAAAGGGACAAACGGGACATCCAGGCTCCCTGCTGGCTTTAAGAGTTCAAATGTTCAGAGGAGTCGGGGGGCTGCTGTGGAAACCGTGGAGACCCCCGTCCTCCCCAAGTGCCTCGGCGCGCACAGGCTGGGCTGACAGAGCCACCTGCGCCAGGGCTCAGTGACCCACTCAGCGAGTATAAAGACAGCACCTCTAGAACCAAGACAGCACCTCTAGAACCAAGCCAGGCACCTCACAAACCCATCCCTGGGCCTCCGGACACGCGGATGGCCACGGAACAAGCAGTGAAAACCTGCAACTCAGCGATCCTTTCCCCTCAGAAAGATTCTCTCCCTAACATCTGTGTCCCGGAGAAGGAAGCGAAGGCAGCATCTGAACGAGGCTAGACTGTGACACGGGCTATATGTCCTGGGACCATGTCCATCCATGGCCACACTCGTGGCCAGTCAGGGGCATTCAGCCCAGTCCTGTACCTGCAGGGCTGCAGGGGTAGAAACGGTTTTTTCCTACCCTTGCTCCCATACGACTTCCAACTCCGAGAGAGACTACGGTGTCACATGGGTCAGACTGCTCCTGGGTTCCTGAGATAGCCCCAGGGGACAAAATCCCCTTGTTGATGAAGAAGCCTCCAGGTAGCATTTAAGGGCCAAGTAATCAGGTCAAACTTCCATCTCAATCCACTTTAGTAAACTCACTTTACTAACAGGAAATTGAACTGTACCGAAAATCCCTTCTGAACCAAACATTCCTCTCCCCAGGGAAGAAGCACGCAGCATAAATTAGAAATCTGACAAGTGAATGACAGGCACACCCGGAATCCTGTGTGTTTGATTAATCACTTTGAAAAGCAAGATTATCTCTCTGCAATAAACACAAATATTTTTCCACAATGTTCAGAAAGCTAGGAGCCTGGATACCAGTATCAATAAAACCCAGGCATTGTGGAGCCTGGAGAAGGTAAAGAAGAAGAAAGAGAAAACCCTCATCGAAATAATAATCAGGCCACGCGTGAGCTGCCTGTCAATTCTACTCTTGTTTCTCCAGCCCCAGCCTGGGGCCCTGCTTCCCCCAAATTCCTTCCATGATTAGGTGTGAATTACGAGACAGTACGAGCCGGGGATCGGGCTGTGTATCTTCAACACATGGGTACATTTCCATTTCCACTCTTTCCGAAAGGAAATGACTATTTAAGGAAATTTGTAAATGTCATTTTGTACATTGTTTCTAAGCTCACTGCCATTACATTAAATGATTTTTTAAAATTTATTTATTTTTCCTTCGTTCTCAGAGGCTCTGTGATGCCTGGGTTTTATTGATACTGGTACCTTGGCATTCACCCTTTTCTTCGGTAGAGAAAAATGTTTGTTTCTCTAAGTGGACATGGTCCATCTCCATCTACCAATCTGGAAGCCGTGTGGGGCAGGGTGGGAAAGGTTCGTTATGGCCACGATGGCCTTGCAGCGTCACCGGTGTCGATATTCTGAATGCTCACCAGTACACGTCACAGACTCGGCCGTTCCTAATGATGCCTACCGCTTAGGGATGTCCCCTCCTCAACTGCAGTGACCACCGTCTCACCCTTGGAGAAGGGGTGAGGAGCAAAGACACGCACAGTGACTGCAGGTCTGCGTGGACTTGGAAGACAGCCCCATGGTATGGGCTTTGCAACAATCCATCTGGGAATCCAAAAATCTGGGCTGAGCCTGGCATGACAGCTCATGCCTGTCACCCCAGCGACTCGGGAGGCTGAGGCAGGAGGATTGCAAGTCTGAGGCTGGAGGTAGTCTGAGTAACTTAGCGAGGTCTTTCTTAAAACAAAAAGATAAAAAGTGGGCTGGGGGTGTTGCCCAGTGACAGCGAGTATCCTGGGTTTAGTCACCCAGTACCGCAAAACAACAACAACAACAACAACAACAACAACAACAACAACAACAACAAATAAATAAATAAAGTAAAATAAGAAAAGAAAAAAGAAAAATTGGGCCCAAGTATAATCTCCATCGCTTACTAACCATTGCTTAGTAAGTAACAAGAAAGGGCAGTTTATTCAGATTTTCCCAGGCTTGAGAAAAGAAAAGAATAGAAAAGAAAAAAGAGAAAAGAAAAGAAAAAAGAGAAAAAAAGAGAAAAAAGAAAAGAGAAAAGAAGAGAGGAAAAAAGAAAAGAAAAGAAAAAGAAAAGAGAAAAAAAGAAAAAAGAAAAGAGAGGAAAAAAAGAAAAGAAAAGAAAAAGAAAAAAGAGAAAAAAGAAGAGAGGAAAAAAGAAAAGAAAAAAGAGAAAAAAGAAAAAAGAGGAAAAAAGAAAAGAAAAGAAAAAGAAAATTGGTCCCAAGTGCCATGTCCATGGCCGCCTAAGTAACAAGCAGGGCAGTCTGTCCTTCCCTTCCCAGGCTGCGGTTTCCCAGGAGGCGGTACCTTCCCTGCTCCCGTCTGGCCTCCAGGCCAGTTGGAAGAATCAGATGAGCAAAATATGAAAGGAGACGGTGAGCTCTGAATGGCCTCACAAAGGCGTGAGGCGACCCGTTCTGCTCCCTTTAGTGTCCACGTTCCCCAGAACAAAGCCGCAGGCGAGTCCGGCTCCTGCCACGTGGAGCCGAGCCTGGGGTCTCCAGTCTCCAGCCGAGGCAGGAAGGGACAGTTCCTTTCAAGCCATTGCTGACTTACTGAGAGACAAATAGCAAACACCCCACCAGTCGCTCTTATTCCTTCCCCTGCGGAGACGGTCCTGAAGGCTGTCTCTAGAGGGCATCAGAACCCAGCACACGAGGTTCTCAGCACAGAGCATTCTGGAACCGTCATAGGCGGCTGCCTTCTTACCATGCTCCGTCTGGCCCGTCTGTAGATGCCTGGCTCCCACCATGTCTCCTCTTCCCCACATCCAAGTTACATCAGGCACGGGGGCTCAGCAATGGCAGAAATGTACATTCAGGTGGAACCAGGGACCACAAAGACACTCAGAAAATGATTCTTCTTGTGGAGTGGTTTGTTTGTTTTTTAGCTTTACTGAAGTATAATTTCACCTGTCGTAAATGTACAGTTCTGAACATAATTTCACCTGTCACAAATGTGCGGATCCATGGGCTTCTGTAAAGGTACACACCTGTCCAACCATCACCGCCACCTAGCACGAGAACACGCCCAGCACCCAACAGTTCCCTTATGTGCACTGCTGGGCGATCTCCACTCCCACCCCCAGCCGTCACTACCTGTTGTGACCACTCTCTGATTTTTTGCCCTTTCTAGAAATTACATGTCTGCAGCCGTACCACCCTGACCTCAGATCTCATCACATCTCAGAAGCTAAGCAGGGTCCGCCTGATTAGTTCTTGGATGGGAGACCGCCTGGGAATACCAGGTCCTATAGGCTTGGGAGATGGACCCACCAGCCCACCCCGAAAAAACAATCAGCCATTGAAAACCCTGTGAGTAGTAGAGAAGCACTACATAGTGCTGGGCATGGCACAGTGTCGGGGAGTGTTTCATTCTGTTGTACATTGGGTCCATATGAGCTGGACCTGACTCGACAGCACCTAACAACAACAACAATAGAAATTAGACACTAACAAAGCCGGGTGTGGTGGTGCATGCCTGTAATCCCAGCGGCTTGGGAGGTGGAGGCAGGAGGATAGAAGGCTGGGGACCAGAGGCAGTCTGCGTAATTTAGCGAGACCCTGTCTCAAAAAGTAAAAATATGGGCTGAGGGTGCAGCTCAGTGGTCCAGCACTTGCAAAGCATGCAAAAGAAATCATAGACACTAACAGAATCAGGTAATATTTAGGCTTTTGTGTCTGGAGGTTCACTCATACTGTTACCTGTATCACACCCCATTCTTTGTTCTTGCTGAGCAGTATTCTATTATGCAACATTATGTTGATCCACTCATCTGTTAATGGACATTTGGATTGTTTCCAATGGGCTGGGGGGAAATTGTGAATGATTGTGCTACAAACATTCACATGCAAGTCTTGGTGGGCATATTTGCATTTTTCTTGGGTAGATACTGGGCAGATTAAGGAATTGCTGGGCCACGTAGTTGAGTGTGAGGTTTCAAAAAGTCCAACTTCTGCAGCCATGCTATAGCCTAGCTACAGAGCTGCAAGAAGGGAGGACCAAGCACTGAGTGCTACAAACTCAGCTGGCATAGACATGAGCCTGGAGGCGCCTCTATGTATCTAAGAATTTCAATTCCCTTCATCTACCACCATCTTGTATGTCAAGACAACCACCCTTGGTAGCACCTAAGTATCTGGATTTGTATCTCTTTATTTATTTGATGGCATCAGAAACCAAAGTTGTACAAATGGAGAATTTTCTAGGTAAGAGAAATATTTCCTCTCTTATTCAAGGGCTTAAAAATTACAGAAACCTTGTATGTGTGGATTACAAAAGTTTCCTTTGCAAACAGCAGAAAAGCCTTGAATTGCTTAATATCGAAAGCCATTACTTCAGAAATATGTTAGAGAGTGGGTTAGGTCATCAAGAAGCCCCCTGGGTCTTTGCAGACAAACCAAACCCTGTCCGACGCCGTCCGGGCACGGGGGTTCAGTGACCGGCCACTCTGCTCTGTTGCGATCAGCTTCTGCCTCTACCTGTCACCAGGCTGGAAAGCAGGTTACCAAACTGGTTTTCAGGGTTTCTCTAGGTAAAGTGCTTGCGTTCCTGCTGTGGGCTGCCCCAGTGATTTTTGGAGAGAAATCCAGTGACATCTCAGAGAGCCGAGGTGACGCGGATCTCTGCAAGATGAACCGCTCTGCCTCCCCTCACGATAGAAGGCTACGGCACCTTCGTCCTCCTGAACCAAATGGAGACATTTATTTGTGGGCTCACTGGCTATAAAGAGGTTTCAGATATGCAGCACTTCAAGGCAGCAGTGTGACAAGAAAATATTTCTTAAAACAGTCCCAGTGCTCTGGGGACACAGACATCAGAAGAACTAGACAGATAAAGCAGTGATTTCCAGTCTTTGCTGCATGCTGAAAAAAGTACCTAGAAATCTTTAGAAAAGTACCAATGCTTGAATCCGGCTTCCAAACATTTGAGGTGGGGCTCAACTCGGGCATCAGGCTTTCTTAAAAGCCTCCCTTCTCTGCCCCAATAATTCTGATGCATCGCCAAGTTTGGGAAACACCGGGGTGAAAGTTACCCTGGCTTAAACTCACAGGACACTGAAATCAAAATGCAGATAGCTCTGCTAATACTCCTCTGCTCAAAAGCCTTGAATGCGTTCCATGACCTCCTAAATTATAACCTCCACACCTGGGTGGAACGAGGCCTTTCGTAATCCCGGTACCACCTATCTCTCCAGTGCTGACTGCCAAACAGGCCCCAGGATGCCTCAACTTGCCTTTGCTCCTGTCCCCTGCCTTCCCCCATGGCCTGTCCTCACCCTCTGCCTTCTGAGTATTTCCAGAAACCCTTCAAGGCGCATCTCAAAGGCCACTTTGTCACGCAAGCCTATCTGATCCTCGCCATCAGGGATGACCTATTGATACCCATGGCCCGTTCCTCTCTTTCCCCCGAGCCTTCTGGAAGCTGTGCTTTGCCCTGTTGCCATTCAGCGACGATCACGCCCATCTCCTCCTCCCTGGCTTTTCCTTTCTTGCTCCGGAAAGGAGGGGAATGGGTGAAGGGGGTCAACTCCATCCGTCAATCTCAGAAGGGGAAATAAAGCCTTGAGCTGTGGCTACGGCTCACCCCTGAAACAAACAGAACTCGTGGGGAGTTCACCGGAAGCAAAGATAAGCTACTCCTGTTCCGTCACAGGTCAGGAAGGCAGGTGACAGAAGACAGCTCCCGTCCAGAGAGGCAAGGGTGTCAAGCGCCCCACCTAGACAGACAGCTCCCACGGCGCAGCCCACAGGCTGGGAAGGGCCGGGGCGCGCGTGGGTCCCCTGGGTCTCCCTTCCCCATCTAAAATGCTAAGCAGCAAGGCGGAGCCTCCAAAAAAACCGCATCCTTGAAAAGAACCCACTGGAACTTCAGGTTTTATGCAAGTTTCAGATAACAAGAACTGCATCATAAATATCCTTGCCAGTAAAAGCCAGGCTGTAATTTTCAGCTGTATTTAAGTGTGTGATCCTTTTAGTTAACCCACAAGTCAAAAAGTAATCATATTGTGTAATAATTCCTAATAAAAAATTAATTAAAGTCTCATCTTGCCTTTCTCCTCTATGCCTATCACTGGCCCAGTCTGGGAAAGAAAGAAAGCAAAATCAAAAACAAAACAAAACAAAACACAACGGGTATCCTTCAAGAACCACCAAATCGCACAGTGATCCATCTGCCCAAGAAAAAACGCTCACTTCTTACAGATACCAGGGATATCAGAAGACAGATCTATTTGGAGCGGGGAGGGGGGAGCTGAGCTAAAATTCATTTTAAAATTTAATACAAGAAAGAACAGCTGTCATTTCACTGTGCCAGAGGCCCAGTGGGTCACAAAAGTGACCGAGACACTTTGGGAGGGGGCACAGTGGCAGTCTCCTTGGAGAAGTTTCTCGAAAGAATCAGTGTTCCCCTTGGGGGGCAGGGGACAGTGCCCTGCTCAAGGATGGAATGAAGAGCTGCTCTCTCTCTCTTTAGCTATATCAGATGATGGAATTTTAAGAATTCAAGACTGACCAAGCGTTAGCCTGAGAAAAGCGAAGAGGCCATAAAGAAACCCTTACGCGGTAACTTTATCCAGTGGGGGCAGATAAACCAGCAAGGACAACCTTTCCCATGACCTTCCCACCTCATTTCTCTTTCCTAAATTATTTCCCAGAGTCCTCTTGAGAAGGAAATTGCTCCTTAATTGATGATTGCTTTGTATTTCAAAGCGTTAGATTAAAACCTGGACTGGGCCGTATTTAAAAGGGAGACCATAAAGAGAAAAGGTATGTGTGGGCCAGCAGCTAGAAGGAAATTGTGCGTGCACCCAGTCCCAGCTCTGCCCACGCTTGTTTTAAAATCGCTATCACAAAGCGCATCTCTGCAGAAGGCAAAAAAATCCATTAACAGTGCAAAATCTATACATGAATCAATGGAAACAATCTTGCAAATCAGGATCTCTTTATAACGAACTGAACTGTATACTTTCATACACATGTATTGACATACATAAGACTTAGGTGGCTTATGTTTTGATACGTTAAAAGATGGGATGGTTGCTACACAGTAGCACGCAGCATCCACAGGCAGGTAAGGGTCACATAAATAATGATTTCACTGATAGTTAAGTGCTTCAGACTGCTACCTATGACTCCTGGCAGGAAGAGCCCCTAAGAGCGTCCCTGGCTTTCTCACTGGCCACAATTACATTGTACCCCTGGTTGGTGGGTTCACCCCAGCAAGGATGAAAACAGAGCCAGGGGCTATGGCCTGTGCTTGTCAATCCAGCAACTTGGGAGGCAGAGGCAGGAGGATCATAAATCTGAGGCCAGAGGCGGCCTGTGTAACTTAGCGAGACCCTGCCTCAAGATAAGAAATAAAAAGTGGGCTGGAGGTGCAGCTCAGAGGTGGAACACTTGCGAACGATGTGTGAGGCCTTGGATTCAGTCCCACGGTACCGGGAAAAAATAAAAATAAAAAAATTAAAATCTCAGTTTTCCAAAAGAGCAACGTCCTAAGGGTAGAGAATCGCAATTCTACACAAGCCCCTCCCTGGGCTGTTGGACCAGCCTGCAGGCAGCAGAGGCATCTAGTGGGTCCCTCTTTTCTTCTCTAAGGAAGGGCTCTCACCTTGGCTTTGTGGTTTTATAAGCACGCTCCTTATTGTGTAGAAGAACCTGGGCTGGTGGCCTGCACGTCACTTACCCTTCCAGTTGCTCCTCCCCTAAGATCTGGCGAAGGTTCTTCAGGAAAGACAAGGAGACCAAGGCGTGGGAGTGGCGGATCTTCACGTAGCCCGTCACCACCTCGATGAGGCCCATGAAGTTTTCCAGCTCCGAGGCTATGTTATCTACACCAAAAAGAGACCGCGTCACTCAGTGGCAGTGACATCCTTGGATTCGCGCAGACAGGTGTGAAGAATGGCAGGTCAGCAGCAGGTCTTATTTTGGGGGAGCCCAGCGAGACGCTCAGGATCCCCCGGCACAGGCTCTGCCACCTCTTGTCAAAAACACACTTTGCCCTGTGCATGGCAGCCCGCATGCCTTTAATCTCAGCAACTTGGGAGGTGGAGGCGGGAGGATCTTGGGAGGCGGAGACAAGCGGATTGCAAGTTCGAGGCCAGAGGCAGCCTGTGTAACTTAGCGAGACCCTGACTTAAAAGACAAAGGAAAAAAAATGGACTACGGGTACGGCTCAGTGGTTAACCCTGCAAAGAAAGCATGAGTGAAGTCCTAGGTTCAGCTCCCCAGTGCCAAACAATCAAACAAAAGCCCCACAACCATACTACCCTAGCCTCAATTTTCAACAACCTCTCCTGGGACCCTCTGAGGCAGGGGAAAGCAAATTTCTAGGCTGGGTACTGCCGTTCCCAAGCTGATTAATAAAACGCAAAACCATAAATACCAGACTGCCAATTAGCGAAGGCTGATAAATCTAGGGAACGTCTTTTAATATGCTCTGTCAACAGATCGCACAGCCTCCACGATGCAAGGGCATGACTACATAAACAACATTCTTCTCAGTCTCATTAGGAACTGCCCTTGCTGTATTCCTAGTTCCTAAGATACGGGACCTCTATTTAAAGATCCCATCTCCCTACAACTGGGAGATGATGTCAACCATGACCATGGCAGCGGGCTTTAAAACTTCATTTCTGCTTCTCTAGCTCTATACTTTTCTATAACGCACATGTATTACTTATGAACTTAAAAAACAGTTGGAAAAATAGTCGCTAAAGCAAGTGTAAAAACAACATGATATAGACACAGTGGATTTCTCTTCACTGTGATTAACCTACCATTTTCTCACAGTCAATAAAAACCACAAGCTGGGCGTGGCGGCTCACGTCTGTAATCCTAGTGACTTGGGACTTGGGCAGAAGAGGCTGGAGGAACACAAGTTAGAGGCGAGACCCTGTCTCAAGATAAGTCAAAAATGGGCCGGGGGTGCAGCTCAGTGATAGAAAGCTTGCAAGGCACATGTGAAGCCCTGGGTTCAACCCCCCAGCACCACACAACAAAATAAAAAACAAATGTACAAAAATCCCCCACAATCTTCAGTTCCCCGTATGCCAAAATTATTTTTTAAAAAGGCTGTCATGAACAAGGGGTGGGCTTTTACTGTGTATGATTTACGAAGGCTTAGTTAATAAAAGGTTCTGCTTGCTTTGATTTGATAAAAATAAAGGAATAAGGATACTTTCTTAGAAGATAAGGCCTTACATGTAATGGCTCTCTAAGAAAAAGGCAGGGGAAATTCAAGTTGAAAAGTGGAGAAGTTGTTTGGAGTTGATGTTTAAAGGACCAGAGCCTGGATTTTAAATGTGGGGCAGGAAGCCTGCCTCTAGGGTAAGGCTCAGCAACCTGCCCGTTTCAAGAAGACCTCTGCTCAGGAGGGGTCCAACTGGTTTCCTGCATTGAATACAAACTCAGAGCCATGGTCTTCATCCTGCATGCACTAACTACTTCTCAGACAACAATTCCCCATGGATTTAATTCCCAGACCAACTTACACCTTCAGGATAGGAAGGTCGGAAAAGTAGAATGTTTAGGCATTTACTCTTCTTTTCTGATCTTAGCATCCTGAAGATAAAGGGTTGATCTGTGAATTAAATCCATAAGAAACTATTGTCCGAGACGTAGTCAGTGCATGCTGGATGAGTGAAACACAACTTTTAGAAATGCCATGAGAGGAAGGAGTTTTAGCTGTGGGGACCAGGTTTGTTTTTTTTTGTTTTTTTTTTCTTGTGGAAGGTGTGTGGGTAAAGAAGAACAGAGGATATTAAAAAATCCAAAAGAAGTAAGCAAGAACTTGTTCCTGCCATGTCTAAACCATAAGAACACAGTTCACTCCCTAAACAAATAAGGAAATGTAAGTTCACAAAGTAAATCTATTCGACATTTTCTCCTCTCAAGCTGTTAAAACATTTCTTCACAACAAGATTTTCCAAGATATTCCTTTGAAGTGGAAGGTCTTCCTCCTGTATTTATTCCAGCTTACAAAAACTATTAGTACCTTCACCACGTGGTCCCAGTGGTAGAGAACTGAAGGTACTGTTATCAGGAGACTTTCTCCATGAAAGATGGGAAGAGAAGAGAAGGCAGCAGAAGTCGATAGCAAATGCCTTGCATAAGTGCAATTTAGATAAACTACCAAACGTGGCAGCGGCTGGGATTTACCTCAGTTGGTAGAGCACTGCTCTGCAGTCTCTGAGGTCCTGGATTCGATCCCCAGCACTGCAAAACTGGGAGAAGGACGTGGCAATCCACTCCCAAGGCAATCCCAAAATAATCAGCCATTGAAAACCCTGTGAGGGTTGCTATGAGTTGGACACAACTCGAGGGCACCTAACAACAACAACCAAAAGTGGCATCTACTGTAAATAAAGGTGATTCTAGATGGGCACAATTGAAGCTGTATATACCTAAGATGACACATACCTGGATCTTTTTGGGTCTACCAAGTAAACTGGGAGATCTACAACTTTTCTTTTTCTTTCTTTCTTTCTTTCTTTCTTTCTTTCTTTCTTTCTTTCTTTCTTTCTTTTCTGCCTACAGCTGTACCACCCTGGTGTCCGATCTCATCAGATCTTGGAAGCTAAGCAGGGTCAGGCCTGGTTAGTCCTTGCATGGGAGACCACCTGGGAAAACCAGGTACCGTAGGCTTGGAAGAAGGACCAGGAAGCCCTGAAACAATCAGCCATTGAAACCCCTATGGATAGCAGAGAAGCCCTGGCATAGTGCTGGGCATGGCACAGTGTCAGGGATGGTTTCTTCCTGTTGGACACAAGGTCACTGTGAGTTGGACCTGACCCGACGGCACCTACCAACCAACTACTCTTTTTGGACTTAATATAATTTTACCATATTAAACTCTTCCCATCACCCAGGCACCGCAGCATCTTCAAGTGACCACAACTGCTGGACTTAAGGCTGTGGGGATCTGGCTGCAGCTGGTGCAAGCTGAGTCATGGCTCTGATCCATCCATCCCTTCCGGGGCTCACATGTCAGTATGTGCCTCTCCCACGCAAGATGTGACTAACAGAAGGATGAGCGACGACCCTCTTTACAGAAGAACATTCTTTGCCAATGGCTAACGCACAGATTGTCCTTCAATCTGTTTTTTTTGTGTGTGTGTCTTGGAGGGAAACTCAAAGAAGGGGCGTCACGTGGGACACTGAGGCGCCATGTTGTTTTTCTAAGACCTCAGTTTACTGGTGACTCAGGGGCAGGCTCGCAAAAAGCATCAACCAAAGTAAACCAAGAGATGCAGCCATCTGTCCCGGGGTGGGGGAAATACTTACTGCCACGCCGTATGTTAATGAGCAAGTTGCCCTTGAAGATGGTGCATCCTTGGAGCATCTGAGCCGAAGTCACAGAATCGATGGTCTTGGTTTTCTTTTCTTCCTCGCAGACTTTTGGGCAAGGCCCTTCGCAGGGGGTGCAGTACATGCTGTGGGGGGTAAAGAGGCGATCAAAACCACAGGGAAGGGAGCATGTCTCCTGGCGTTAAAATACAGTGAGGGCGGGTATTGCAGGCGTCATTATGGATGGTGTGTGTGGCAAAAAGCCACTGCTCTGAACGGCTCCAGCGGCCATGGGGCGTCTTATCCTCCAGCCCACCCGGGAGAAGCCACTCGTACTGCAACCCAAAGGGGAGAGTTCCTGCAGAGGGGAAGCGTGTTGCCTGTTTCCGGACAAAATGCGCGATCCATCCTGGAAGCGTGTGTGCAAGGTAGGCTGTGCGCTAGTGAGCCAGCTGCTTCTATGTGGGAGACACAAATTCACAGAAAGGATGCTCTGGGGCTCCGGAGGACGGGGCCTCTGCCTGGTGCTGTGGCCCTCGCCTGCCCACCAGAGCAGTAGCTAGAGTAGCAGGTACTGGAAAGGGACTACAATGTCTTTGCCACTAACAGGAGTCTTAATTTCTACAGTTGGCCTCCCAGCAAAGCCCAGGGAAGGCCTTCAAAAGGCACATGGTACAGGACAGCATCCGCTATTTTCTTGCAACTAAAATTATTTCTTGACAGTGTTTTGCAGAAACTTGTAAATCGATCCAAATGTTGTTTTTACTGCACATACAATAAAAGCAAGGCATTTCCATAACTTTGTAAGAAGCTCCTACTTCAAATGCTGTCCCCAGCCTGCCGCAACCCAGCAGTCAGGGACAAGCGAGACAGGAATTCTCCCCGCTCACCTACCATACTGTAGGAAATGGCAGACAGATGCCAACCCAGTGGCTGAACCTTTGGGGTCTACAGCTATACACAGGACCAGGCCAGGAAGCTGGGTTATTTCCAAACAAGTAAAAGATACCACCATATGGGAGAGGAGTGGGACAGGATGGCTGAGCTGGAAAGCCATTATAGTTGTGTTATTGTTCTTAAAGGATCTTTTGAAAACTTCATCAAGGTACAACAGCACGTTCAGGAAGAACAGCCTACGTTATAGCTGCTCAGAACGTTATTTTATACCCAAGCCAAAGACACAAGGTTTCGTTTGGTTTAAACGCTTACGGGTAAACAAAATTTCTCTGGCATCTTCCCACTCCATGCTGGAAGAATGGGGTCAAGGTTTCCCAAGGGTCCTGCCAGCACTGGACCTGTCCGGAGAGGGGGAGCTCTGCCTTTCCTGTAACACCACGCTCAAGATTTGCATTTCTAGCACAGGGAGGGCTTTCTAGCACCATGTTCTTCTAGTCTTATTTTTTCCAATTTATCTACATACCATTTAAACCTCAACCTCCCCTTTAAACATTTCCTGAAATAATTAACAGATAGATACAAAGTTGCAAAGACAGTACACAGGGGACCATGTAGCCTTCACCTCATGTCCTCCTTGGGGGCTACGTCTTACAGCATGATGATGCAATATCTGCAATATCAAAGCCCGGAAACGAACACGGGCTCAGGAGAACAGCGTCCTGACTCACCTCTCCACTGGCACGGATTTGTGCAACCAAGACAGAGAACTATTCCAGCAACACAAAGATCTCCCTGTGCCACCCATTTGTACCACTCCCCCCACCTCAATATCCTCAACTCCTGGCAATTATTAATCTCCACTTCTATCATCTTGTCATTTTGAGAATGTTATGTAAATGGAATTATATAGTATCTGGCTTTCTTCCCACAGTACAATATTCTCAAGAAGCAATCAAGTTCCTGCAAATTCCAGTCGTTTATTCCTTTTTATTGGTGAGTAATATTCCACAGTGTGGATATACCATAGCCTGCTTAACTGTTTACCTGTTATAGGGCACCTGTGATGTTCCCAGTTTCCGGCTATTACAAATAAAGCAGCTATGAAGAGCTATGTGCATATATTTGTGTGGACACACATTTTCAGTGTTCTAGGGTAAGTATCTAGGGATGGTACTGCTAGGGTGGAAGGTATGTGTAGGTTTAGTTTCTCTTCCTCTTTTATCCAAGTAGAAATTTTTGAGCCACACACACCCCTTTGTTAAAATGGGCAGGAATCATGTAGAACTGAAAAAATGTTTTTGGAAGGAAGTGTTCTGATTACATATTTATAGATTAAGCTTCCTCAAATTCATTCTGGTACAGAGAGAATAGAAACAATATCTTAAAAATATTTCAAAGTAGGTCTCTCAAAGGCTGAAAGAGGGGTATTTATTATTTCTTGTGACGTCTTATTTTGAAATGGAAAAGGTAGGTCTGTAGTTTTGAACAGACTGGAAGAATGGGCAGGGAAAACAATGACCCGATTATTTAAGAATTCACTATAGAAGAAGAAAAAACGACATTGCAAATATATAGCATTCTCACCTTGCCCACTATTCCAAGAACTGAAGAATGACTGGATGCTTTCAAATAGCATCAGAAACTATATGTGCAGGTCAAAGAGCTTAACGCACCGAGTCCACGGACCAGCTACCCCTCCAGTGCCCCCAGCCCCAGGAAGAAGGCAAAGCCTGACTGTGGCTGAGCCTCTGTGTGGGACCTGGCGCTGCTCCGGGGCCCTGTTATTGTTGTTGTCAGGTGCCATCGAGTCGTGTCCAATTCATAGTGACCCTTATAGGGTTTTCAACAGCAGATTGTTTCGGGATTGCCTTGAGAGTGGATTGCCATGTCCTTCTCCCGTTTTTGCGGTGCTGGGAATCGAACTCGGGACCTCAGAGACTACAGAGAGGCGCTCTACCACCTGAGCTAAATCCCAGCCCACAGGGCCCTATGTGTCCCTTTTACTTTCTAAGGCTGTGCAATAGTTTGGATCTAGAAGGCTCTCAAAGGTCTCAGCTGGCCAAGGCTTTGGCCCCACCTTGATGCCAATGGAAGGGGGCAGGGACTTGAAGATGTGGGGTGCAGTGGAAGGTCTGGCAGGCATTGAGGGGTGGGCCCTTGAGAGGGACAATGGCACCCCTCCCTTTCCTTCTCCTGGCCATGAGGTGAACGGCTTTGCTCTTCACATGGGCTCTCTGCCAGGATGACCTCCCTTTCCACAGGCCCCAAAGCAACAGGGAGCTAACCACCCACAGATGGAAACCTGAAACCAGGAGCCAAAATGTCAAATTTTAAATTTTAAAATATTTCATTTTTGCTGGGCATGGTGGTGCACGCCTGGAATCCCAGCAGCTCAGGAGGCAGAGGCGGGAGGATCCCAAGTTCAAGACCAGTGGCAGTCTGCATAACTTAGCGAGACCCTGTCTCAAAAAGTCAAAAAAATGGGCTAGGGGTGCAGCTCAGTGGTCCAGCACTTGCAAATCATGCAGGCATGAGGCCCTGGTTTCAACTCCCAGCGCAAAAAAAAAAAAAAAAAAAAAGTTTCAATTTTTTTCTTTTTCCTATCATTGTTGTTATTATTAGGTGCCATCGAGTCGTGTCCGACTCATAGCGACCCTCATAGGGTTTTCAATGGCAGATTGTTTCGGGATTGCCTTGTGAGTGGGTTGCCATGTCCTTCTCCCATTTTTGCAGTGCTGGGAATTGAACCCAAGACCTCGGAGACTGCAGAGCGGCGCCCTACCAACCGAGCTAAATCCCAGCCCATCAACCTTTTCCTATTATAGTGGCTATAAAATTATAACAGCCAGAAAGCTGGGTTTTTGAAATCTCCCTTTATTCGTAAATGCCGATGGGGCTCAGAGGAACGCAGCATGGCGTTTCCCGTGGTGTTCCTTTACATCACTTCCGGCCACGCTTTCCTCAGCCCACAAGGTTGACGGAGCCTCATGGCCAGTGTGTAGTAGAACTCAAAGGCATATTTGGGTTATACTCCCCTCTTTTCCAGAACGCTGTTTTACATTTAGTGGTATGAAAGCATGTAAGTTTTATCTTTGAAGGTCAGCCTACCGTAAGAACATCTCCAAATATCACCCAGAAGCACAGCCTCCTTTATGAAGGACTCGGCTGACATAGTTTATAGAAACAGACTGCAGCAAAAATTATATCCAAAATTAATGTTGGTTTTTCCCATGGCATTCCGTATTTGTGGAATAATATACAGTCATAAATCTAATCCACACCTTTTCAACAGCCTTAGAGGGTTACAGAATCAGATGCGGGTTAGCATGGCCTGGGGACTGGATTTGCGCAAGAGAGTTCTCTCCACTGCAAATCGGATTCACGCATGATTCTCATGCACAGCTGGTTTTGTTGCCCCCTAAAACTACAGCCTGCAGCCCTAGGACTGTGGTGTCCGATCCCGTCAGATCTCGGAAGCCAAGCAGGGCAGGGCCGGGCCTGGTTAGGCCTTGGATGGGAGCCTGCCTGGGAACACCAAGTGCTGTAGGCTTGGGCAAAGAACTTGGTAATCCACTCCCAAAAAACAATCAGCCACTGAAAACCCAGTGAATAGCAGAGAAGCACTGACAATAGTGCCAGACCAGCACAGTATGAAGGAGTGCTTAATCTATGGTGAACAGGGTACAATGGACTCAACAGCCCTAACAACAACCACCACCCAACTCCTATAAGGGTGCAGATTAGAGCTGAGAATATATGGCAATTTTGTTCCTTATTATTTGCAATTCTGGGGATCACACCTAGGGCCTCACATATGCAAAGCACACACTCTATCACTGAGCTGCATCCCTAGTCCCATGGTTTTATTTCAGGGAGTCCAGAAATGCAAGGGCACGTATTGTGTAGGAGCCCAGGGACCCATTACAACAGAACTCTTCCCAAATGTCTCTGCTCCACTTCAGAGGAGGGAACAGCAACTACAAACCTCCAACCTTCTTTGGCTCCAGAGCTATGGTCCCCTGCCTTTTGGAATAATACTAATATCTTCTTTTCAAAAACATAAACCAGTGCCGGGAGCAGTGGTGCACGCCTGTAATCCCAGTGGCTTGGGAGGCAGAGGAGGGAGGATCACAAGTTGGAGACCAGAGGCAGTCTGCGTAACTTAGCGAGACCCTGTCTCAAAAAAGTAAGAAAATGGGCTGAGGGTGCAGCTCAGTGGTCCAGCACTTGCAGAGCATGCAAGCATGTGGCACTGGGCTCAACCCCCAATACCGCAAAAATAAATAAATAAATACATATAAACCGACGTCAAGTTTAGGGAAGCCTCTGGGGCACATACAGGAGGAACACCATCTGTTCAACTGGAAACTCTTTTGCTTTCTAAGCAAAGTCTCAAAGTTCAGGCAAGAAATTAAGGGCCACACAGCCCACGGCAGGTGAGTGAAGGCAGGTGAGAGGCAGGAGGTGATGGGAAACACCTCTCTTACTTTAGCCTCTGCTAACTTCTAGCGCCCTATGTAGTGTGAGCCCGGGACCTGAGCTGGCACGAAAAGATGCGGGAGTCTTGCACACAGGCCTTGGTCAGGGATGCTGCCTGGGTGTGTCTGGTCTTCCCTGTTGCACCCCCAAAGCTTCCACTGGTCTAGTGTTGAGTTGCAACCTGGAGAGGAGAATCTATGGCTACGGCCACTGGCGCTACCCCTCAGAGAGCAGCTCCGCAAACATTCAGGGGGATGACGAACTTCAGTCACCTAATCCAAAAGGCTGGGCCCTTCATTCCCAGGGCCAGGCAACGTGCTTTTAAAACCAAGAAAACAAACGGAAAAACAGAGAACAACCCTCTGGGTACCCTCAGATCCTCAGGGAAAGCGCCAGCTCCGCCAGCCCCCTCCCCTGTCAACGTCTTGACAGTCCCACTTGAGGGACCATCCAGTGGGCCACTGACCTCTGGGTGCCGTTGCGGATGAAGCCGGAGGGGCACTCCTGCATGCACTCGCCGTCATGGATGACGAAGCCCTCCGTGTCGCTGCTCTCGCCGCTGGGGATGTTGGCGCAGAAGTCGCGGTCCACGCAGCGCCAGCCCTCGAACCTGTAGGTGCCGGGCGGGCAGGCAGGCACGCACGTGTTGTTGTAGAAGTAGTGGCGGCAGGCGATGCAGGTCGTGTTGTCGTCAGGCGTGTGGCAGCTGCCCAGGCACTCAGGGTGGCAGCACTGGTTGTTCTCTGTGCATGCCCGCTTCCCGCACACGCTCGGGCACACTGTGGGGACAGGGCAGAGAGGGCGGTGAGACAGGGCGGTGGCCCAATGGCTCATAGAGGAGGCGGGGACAGAACCCGCCACGAAGTCCCCACAAAGAGGATCGCTGCCCTTTTATCCCGTGGCAGACACACTTCTAGTGACCCGGGTCCTCTCTTTCATCAGCTGTAAAATGGGGGCGATGATGCCCACATTGAAAGGTGGCCTGGGGCCCAGGTGAAGATGGAGGCTCAATATGAATGATGCGGTCACTAATACCTTATGAGGCATGGTGCTCTCTGCAGGTCAAATATAGAAGCCCCCCTTAGGCACAGGGCAATCCAGTCCAAGATCCCCAATGGATGCCTGAAAATGTAGCCAGAACAGTACCCTATGTACGCTATGTCTTTTCCTATATTTATACAACCACGGCAGCCTTAGCACCCTGGCATCAGATCCTGCCTGATCTCAGAAGGTAAGCAGGGTCAGCCAGGTTAGTTCTTGGATTGGAGATCGCCTGGGAATACCAGGTGCTGCAGGGTAGGGAGAAGGACCTGGCACTCCACTCCCGAAACAATCAACCATTGAAAACCCTATGAATAGCAGAGAAGAACTGACAATAGTGCCAGGCACAGCATAGTGTTGGAGAGTGCTTCGTTCTGCTGTGCATCAGGTCGCTGAGTCTGATCCGACTCCACAGCATCTACAAAGCACAACAACAGACACAACCATGGTAAACTGTAAATGATCAATTGGGGACAAGAGAGTAACAACCATCACTAATAACACAGAGCAACTGTAACGAAACACTGTGAGAAAAGTTATGTGAATGTGGTCTCTTTCTCTCGGAAGAATTGTGAGATCCTATTTTTGGAACGTGTAGACTGCGGGTTACTGATACCATGGAAAAGGAAACAAGGAAGAACGGAGGGGGGACAACCAAATGCTTCTTACTGAAAGCGTAGCAAAAGTTTTCCCAGGCAGAAATGCTCACTTATTCTGCAAATGATGAAATCACGGTGTAGGAACAATGATGCCACCGAGTTTATGCCTGCATATATCACCCCGAGAGGATGGGGTTTAGCTCAGTTGGTAGAGCGCCGCTCTGCACTCTCTGAGGTCTCGGGTTCGATTCCCAGTACCACAAAAACGGGAGAAGGACCTGGCAGTCCACTCCCAAGGCAATCCCGAAACAATCAGCCATTGAAAACCCTACGAGGGTCACTATGAGTTGGATGCGACTCGACAGCACCTGACAACAATAACAACATATCACTGGGAAGTGCTTACCCACCGTGTCAGATGGTCCCTGTCAGATACGAGATCGAGGCTGTGGGCAGAGTCCCTGAGCCCAGGGGGCCACAGGAGATTAGGCACCATCTCCCTGAAGACCCTCCATGCCAAAGTTACCTGAGAGCTGTGTCCAGTTCCTGCAGACCCACCATTCACATCCCAGGCAGATGAGCTGGCGCTCACTTCCGTAACAATGTCGTAATGACCACACTCCACGGGCTCTTAGCCTTACTCATAAATAAAGTATAAATCAACAAGATAGGACAGCTGGTTTGCATTACACATGTCCTACTTTCCCCTTGAGTTGGAAAACAATACATAATTATTTAAATATGTATATTCTGACTCTGACATGCGATTCTGAGTGGAGATTCTGATTTGTTTTTTTTTTTAATACATGCTCAAAAAAATATATCAGGGAATCACAGACAAGAATATAAAGAACAGGCAAAGCCATCTGTCCACAAAGGGCCCCAACATCAACACCTTAACATGGACCCTCCGGGAGCCTTCTTGCGTTTATGCATGCACGTATAAATACAGAGACAAATATCTGGAAGAAAAGGTCAAGCCATTCAGAAAGCATTTTTGACACAGACTCTGGATTCTACAGCCACTGGGCAATAGCATTACACCCCCATCGTGGAGGGCATTGTAAGTTACACCTGCTTTCTATTCCTACACATTTCCCTTATTCTCCACGTTTTATTATTCAATAGGTACCGCGATCTTCACGAGTATACTTAATATTTCATTAGGATCAATTTCCAGAATTGACCTCGCCGGGTCAGAGTGTCCTCCGGAAAGTCGCACCAACAAGACATCTACTAATTGCACCCAAGATTTCCTGCATCACTGCAAACAGGTGAATTTAAAAACAGATGTCAGAGTTTGGACATTCAAATGCCTGACTAGTGCCACCTCTGAGGAAAACCAATGAATTCTCAGGACACCATCAAGCTTAAACTAACTTTGCAACGTTCTCCTTTGAAATCACCCTTCGGCAGAAACCTCAGATCGCTTCCCATTATTTCTCTTCTTAGACATTTTTGCTAACTTTTAGTTGGGAATGTTGCCACCCTCCTCAATACTGCATTTCAGCCTCTCCTGCAGCTGCAAGTGGCCGTGTGTCTTCCGTTCTGCCAAGTGAGATACAAGCAAAAGTGTTGTACTAGAACTTGCTGGAACGTTCCGAATAACAGACAGGACACTCGCTGCTTTCTGCTTGGTGGCTGGAATGAAGGAGTGATGCCGGAGCTTATGGGGTCATCTTGGACCGGGAGGGATCGCAGTCCCAATGGCGAAGTGAAACAACAGGATCTCAGCCCCTCAGGACTGGGGAGCCCCAAGCTAACCCTGGTCTGCTTACCTCTGATGTCTTTATGGGAGAAAGAAACTTTTACCCGTTATACGTAACAAATTAACCCCAAGTGCGACACCTTCACAGCCATGTGTAAATGAAAAAGAAAAACATTCCTGTTGGTTGGTGACCCCTTTGTTTGCCGGCACTGGCTTGCCATGACTTCCAGCTGTTTTTGAAATCTACTCGATCAAATAACAAGAAGTTAACCGTCTCTGATCACACCCAAAAGGAGTGTGTGGCAGGAGTTGCTAAAATGTTGGCATATGTGTGCTGCCTACCATGGTAATGATGTCAAAAAGAGCAACATGAATTTAATTTGAAAGCTTAGCACGTCAACCACAAGGCCCCCAGCCCCACCCCTGGCCCTGCTCAGCTTCCGACATCTGACGGGATCGGATGGGAGTCGTGTGCAAATGCTTGTAAAAGCTACGGAGCTGCTTTTGTGGCAGATCGGGTTCTCCTGGTGAGCCAGGCTGGGGACCAGCCACTGAAGGGGCTGGGAGGGGAGCGGGGCAGCTCAGGGGGGTGCTGCAGGCCTGTCCTTTGGTGCACAGAGGGAGGTGATTTCAGGTTTTAGACAGGGGTCAAATCTTCCTACTACAAAGGTCATCTGGCAGCAGCACAGTGGGCTGACAGTCAGAGAGGGCAGAGCTGAAAGAAGAGGGATCAGGCCAGAGGAGAGGAGACCATGCCTCTCTTATGGTGCCCCTGCCAAGCTCCCATCGTATAATGCACCCGTGAGGTTCCAGAAACCTGGCTGAAGAAGCCGCACACAGCAGCTGGCACCTGACATCCCAGCGACTCCAGAGGCGGAGGCAGGAGGATGTGGCAGGTTCGAGGCCAGAGGCAACCTGCATAACTTAGCACGGACTTGTCTCAAAATAAAAAAGAGAAAACGGAAAAGGGTTGGTGGTGCAGCCCAGCAGTACAGTGCCTGGAAAGCACACAGGCGTGAGGCCCTCGGTTCAACCCCGTGGTACCGCAAAAACCAAAAATCACCACCACTGGCAGCACAACAGAAAATGGCTGAAGAAGCAACGCGCACGGCCTCTGCCCTGGCGCACACCAGCAGGGCTAAGCGCGGGCCCCTCTCGGAGCTGCACGGTGGCTGCAGTATCACCTCGCTCTGTGACTGGAGAACTGGAAAAGTGATCAAGAAAGTTACCCCCGTCAGAGATGAACTGGGACAGACACCAACTTGCAGGACCCCCCTCCCCTCTGACAACGTACAGGAAATACCAAAAACGACAAGTACCAGACACTAAGAACGAATGGCTGTTCACAGAGTAGTAAAAACTCCGGAGTGTTTAGAATGACAGGAAAACATCCCTGTGCATTTGCCTGCGATCGGTGCCATGCAAGTGTCAACGCTGGCTGTTCCCAGGGTGAGAAGGAAGCAGACGTGGACACCATGCCTGTCACGTATGTTTTGCACGTCCACGCCATTCCACGGGAAACAGATCGTCTGAGGAGGGGGTCCTCTTAGCCTTCCCAAAAGGATGACTTAGGGGAACTCGCCTACCTGCTCAGATAGTCCTTGCCACAAGCCCCACACCGGGAGGCGAAGTCAGGATTGCGGCAAGCGATGGCAGCTACCTCCAAACAAATCTCAGCCCGGTTCATACCAGGGCAAGGCCATTTTCCTTATAGACGGCACCATTCCTCTTAAAGGGAAACCCCATCAATGGGTCCCTCTAAGTTTGGTGATATACAGTGTGTGCAGACATCCACCCGATATTCTGCAGGGGAACGGGAACGGGTGTGGCAGGGAGGAGAGGAGGTGGGCGGGGAGGTGACTTGTTGGCTAGAGGATGAACCCCATCGAAAGGGATCCTCCTGCTGCAGCAGGCTCCGAGAGGATTCCGGGAGGCAGGCAGGAGAGCGGAAGGAAGTCCCGGATTAGAGAGTCCTGGACCCAGCCCCGAAAGCTCGCTGTAAATTTTGTCTCATCTCAATGTATATAAATATTATTAGTGTTCAGGACTATTAAGGGATTTCTTGTAAAGCCCTGGGCAGCGCGTCTCGCCAGCAGATGGATGGCTGATCCGAGGGAGTGCCAAAACATAAAATTTAGTACAGTAACCAAATTTCCAATTACGATGCAATGGGGGAATGGAAGGGAGCCTCTTCCGTGGCTTCCGAGAATAAGGAGCTCGCAGAGCGTGATTAAAGGCATTGCAACTTTTAAAAATAAGAGGAAAGTGGAAGCTGCTATAAACTCACAAATGTACAGGGGAAAAAGCAAATTGATCGTGCCCAGGAGATCTGTCTATGCCTTGGAGTTCTTACAGGGGCCAACAATAAAAACAAAATTCTATTGAAATCCTTGGAAAAGCTAACAATGTGTCCGACACCAAACCGAGGTGGACAGGTTCTGGGTCACGATCACATGGAAAGGACGCCCTGCATTTAAAAGCCCGTTCTCTTCCTTCTGGGGAGAGGAAGAGAAGTCACATACATAATCTGTTAACTCTCTCCCTCCCCAGAGCCCTTGTATTTATTCAATTCTTTCTAGTTGTTTTGAAATTTGTTTTTCCGCTTGCCAGGAAATTCTTTAATGATCATGAACTCAAATAGACTTTTTTAAAATTTTTATTTTTTGGGTGGTATTTAGGGGAGGAACCCAGGGCCTCACATATTCTTTGCAAATGCCTTTCCACTGGGCTGCACCCCCAGCCCATTTTTCATCTTATTATGTTGAGTCAGGGTCTTGCTAAGTTACACAGGCAGCCTCTAGCCTCAAACTCACGATCCTCCTGCTTCCATCTCCCAAGTTGCTGGGATTGCAGGTGTACACCACCAGGCCCAGACAGAAAAACTATTTTTAAAGGCCCATGACGCAGCTAGGTGCAGTGGCGCACTCTTGTAATCCCAGCGACTGGGGAGGCAGAGGCAGGAGGATCGCAAGTTCAAGACTAGAGGCAGTCTGCGCAATTTACCAAGATCTTGTCTCAAAATAAAAAATAAACAAATAAAATAAAAGCGTATGACACTAATGTTCTCTGCTAGAATAAAAGACAAAAACCTCAACCCCTTCACAACAGGCAGAAAGCAAAAGGGGTCCCTGAGCCACACAATCAATGCAAACACATTTCATCCAAATCATTCCTAAAAGACAGAACTAGCCAGTGCTTGTTGTTAGGTGCCATGGAGTCGTGTCCGACTCACAGCGACCCTCACAGAGTTTTCAATGGCTGTTTCAGGATTGCCTCGGGAGTGGACTGCCACGTCCTTCTCCCATGAAGTAGCCCGAGGATATTCAAATGAGGGAAGGTTTCCAAATCAAAACACAGAGTGGTTTAGGGGCATCAAGGCTATTTTGGGTCATTCTAAGTAACACAGCCCTGTTCCATCTACGGAGGATGAATCGGTACACATTGAGATCAACTGCTAGGGTTGTTATGTTGTTAGGTGCCGTCGAGTCGGTGTCCGACTCATAGCAACACTCATAGGGTTTTCAATGGCTGACTGTTTCAGGATTGCCTTGGGAGTGGATTGCCAGGTCCTTCTCCCATTTTTGCGGTGCTGGGAATTGAACTTGAGTCCTCAGAGACTGCAGCGCAGTGCTCCACCAACGGAGCTAAATCCCAGCCCACTGCTAGGGTAGTCATGTAGGAATCTGAACAGGAACCTCCGAAACTCATCAGGAAGACACAGGCTCTAGAGAAATGTCACGTTCTCTGGCTTTGGAAGGAGAGGAATTGACTCCACCTGAGGCAAAGGTGCAGGTTCTCCACAGATCAGCTGGCGTGCGGGGTCCCCCAGCTCAGTCACGAGGCCACCCAAGGCCACCTTCGCTCTCCTTTAGAGAGAGTGGCTCAGGTGAGGGAAGATCAGCTCCTTGTGACTAGCAAGGCCAATGGTGAGGTCCTACGGACAGGGCCAGCAGACTGTGGGGTCCACGCAGCTCCCCACCCCCAGCTCACATGGTCAGGACCAGCGTGCAATAATAATTATTATTGCAATAATAAACGAATAAATAAGAGTTTGCTTTCATGATTTACATTGCGGGGGAAATGCCTTCCTACTGACATGCAGTCATGAAATCACAGGTACCCTGGTTTGATGGTGGCGAGAGAGGTCAGTTTGGAGCCCAGAATCTACTTGCCTTCTTGGGTGATTCTGAAGGAAGAAGGACTTGATAACCGTGGCGCACTGACTAAATGGTGTCAACCTTTGCAAGCAGAGGGGAGAGAAAAAAAAAGAGTCAGAGCTGCTTCCTCTGCAGGGGAATGGGCACCCTCCACTGGCCTCTCCTCTCTGCCTAGGAATAAGGTATCTCCTATTCCACGGATAGAGAAGAAAATGCAGAAACATACAGGCCAGCTTGGGCGCTGTACAGACGCCTGGCAAATGCAAGTTGATGCCGTATCACAGAAGATCTCCTTAGATGGCAGTGAGGCGAAAGCAGGGGACTAAAGTCCAAAACCCAGGAAGGTGGGGGTGGGCAGGAGAAGAATGTGCCCTTCTATGCCTTCTGCTATCACTGTATTTCCATATAGCAGACAATCCTTTAAATAAAACGACCGCAGCATACTTGAAAATCACCCAGAGAGGCTCTGTTTTAAGCTCCTTTCAAAGCCTATGTAGAAATTGGCAAAACAGACCCACTTTCAAGGGAAAAGGAATCAAAGACAGAGGAGGCTGACCGTGGGGTCTAGACAGGGTGGAAGCTGCTCTGGTGAGCCCATCCACGTCAGCACGGCCGTGTGGCCACGTGCGTGACAGCCCGTCTCTCCTGCACCTCCCTCCCTGCACCTTTTTTTGGAGTCTTTCTCTAAACAGAAGCAAGAACTCTCTGCAGAACGGTGACTCCCCTGCACCTCTGCCCCGGGGCGTGAGCAGCAGGCTTGAAGGCACAGAGGCGCCCATCACTTAACGACTGCCTGTCGCAGATGCTTAAATGGACAGGGGGTGGAAAAAAGTACTCTCTTCACACACTTAAGAATTACTCCAAGTGACTTTAAATTTGGAACTGTTTGTATATTCCTTATAAGTTTATAAAACTCACACCGTCCCTCCATGACTAACCGAAGTGGAATTGAGAGCGTGGTCTATATTTATCACTCGCCTGCTTGTTCACGCTCAAGGCCCTCTTTCCACTCTCTGTTACTGTACACGGAGTTATGGGAGCCACTGTGGGCTCCTTCATGTTGCTCATTTCCTAACAAGGCAGGCCTGTGTCCCACAGGGACAGATCGGGGGCTGTTTTGGCCAAGTGGAGGCCAAACTCCGAGGGACAGGCCACCAGCACACTGGTTTGCACTGAATCTCCTCAAGGGGGGGTTAGGGCCCCTTTCTGGGCAATGACATACCTGGCCAGAGTCAGCACAAGTATCGCTGCTACTGACACACTGTCTGTCGCTCACTGCCTTAAAAGCCCAGTGTTATCCAGCTTCAGCTACAGAATCACCTCTGCCTATTGAATTTAGTCAGCTGGGGTTTAGCTCAGTGGGTAGAGCGCTGCTCTGCAGTCTCTGAGGTCCCGAGATCAATTCCCAGCACTGCAAGAATGCGAGAATGACCTGATAATCCACTCCTGAGGCAATCCCGAAACAGCCATGGAAAACCCTATGAGGATCACTATGAGTCCGACACGACTCGACAGCACCTAACAGCAACATTGAATTTAGTAGGATTCTTTGTCCAAAAGGTAAAAGGCATTAACAGCCCATGCAAATGCCCCTTTCCACACACATGCATGACTCAGCATTTATATCCGTATCAGTTAACTGACCCAACCCTGCCACTCACAATGCGGCAACTACAACATGGCACGGCAGGCAATCCTTTGAGGAAATTTTGTCCACAGCAGCGGAACTGTTCACCAGGAGACTCTGGTAAGCGTGCAAGGTACCTGTGCAGGTAGACTGTTACAGAGGCTAGGGAATTGGGGTTTTTACATGCGTCCCTGTAGCTGTGTGTGCGTCACAGGTGCTGAGTACATGGGAACAGCTCTTACAAAGCTGGTAACACACCTAGTCGACAGCCTCGTGATTTTGCAAAAGTGCTTTTGCGACCTTCAGAGGAACACTCTAGAAGCTGCAATACATGTTTTCATACAGCCTCAAGGGAAGCAAATCTTTATTAAAAAGGAGGAGGAGGAGGAGGAGAAGAAAGAGGAGGAGAAGAAGGAGAAAGAGAAGAAGGAGGAGGAACAGGAGAACGAGGAGGAGGAGGAGGAGGAGAATAAGAAGGAGGAGAAGGAAAAAAGAAAGAGGAAGAGGAGGAGAAGGAGAAGGAGAAGAGGAGGAGGAGGAGGAGGATAGAAAAAAATAACTCAGGCCCCAGTTTTGTGTTTTTCAAAATGTCAGAGGTATTTCAACTCAATGGCAGTGAGTGAGGCTAAATTATTTCTCCCACATACGCTTTTGGCCATTTGCATCACCTCTTAACACCTCTTAATGTTTTGGGGCTGATTTTCTTTCTGTAATCTTAAGGTTGTTTTCGTTGTTGTTTGTTTTTAACGATCTCCCATCACACATCACAGGGACACCTTCCATCCTTAGGCAGCTTCATCATTGTGCCAACATCCATGTGTGCTCACTTAAACTAAAATGGCTATCACATCATCAGCTGTGTAATCTTAAGGGACCACTGTCACGTCCAAGGTCTGCAGCAACTGCCACCGGCAGAAATGTCCTTACATGGTGCATTACTGTATTTAAATTCGTTACTGTATTTAAGTTTGTGAGATCTCTTAAAGAGTATATGCTTTTTAGACACAGCATTTTGCTTTGAAAAAGTGAGCTTTCAGCCAGGCACTGTGGCACATGCCTGTCATCTCATCGTCTCAGGAGGCTGAGGCAGGAGGGTTGCAAGTTGGAGGCCAGAAGTGGCTTGTGGAACTTAGTAAGACCCTGTCTTGAAATTAAAAAACAATTAAAAAAAAATACAGGACTTGTATGTGTGGCTCAGTGTTGGAGCATTTGCTTACCTGCAGGAGGTCCTGGGTTCAGTCCCAAGCAACACATACCCAAAAAAATGCCCTTCTGTAAATCCAGTCCTTCTTTGTCTGTCTTCTTTGTCTGTAATTAAATCTGCCTAACTCATGCCATGGTATTTTCAGTCACATCATATGGTTGTGAAAGCTGGACTTTGAATAAAGGAGACAGGAAAAGAATTGATGCTTTTGAATTATGGTGCCAGAGATGTCTATTGAATACACCATGGATTGCCAAAAGAACCAACAAATGTGTCCTAGAAGAAGTACAACCAGAGTGCTCCTTGGAAGCAAGAATGGCCAGACTGTGTCTTACATATTTCGGACATGTAGTCAGGAGAGAACAATCCCTGGAGAAGGACATCATGTTTGGAAGAGCGGCAGGTCAACGCAAAAGGGGAAAACCCTCCACCAGATGGATTGACACAGTGTCTGCAACAATGGGCTTAAACATAAGTAAGATCATGTGCCTGGCACAGAATGGGGAAGTGTTTCGATCTGCTGTACATAGGGTCGCTATGAGTCAGACTCAACTCAATGGCACCTAACAACAGCAACAACAACAAGCACAGGTAGCAATAGCTACAAACCAGTTACCATTAAGGCTATTCATTTGTTCCCTTTCTGGCAACTCTCGTCGTCTGTCTTTTGATCTTGTCCCTTCCTGATGGCATACTTTTGGATTTGTAAACATTTATTTTAGAATATATGGTGTACTGAAATGTTATTCTATTCCACTATCAAATCTATTTGCTGGCCCCTTCTCCTGAAGCTAAAGTACTTTGACTACCACGGAGCAATCACAACAGATCAACTAGACTTTCAAAGTATACTCTGTTATCCGGGGTGGTAGAACAGAGTGTTCCTAGTTATCACACATTCTGTTTAACAAAAGCCTCACAATAGCCAGTGCTTTGGACAACTTAACCACAGAATGCCCCCACCTGAAAAATATGTGAAACTCCTATTTAGCCTATCTGGTGACTCAAAAGTGCCTAGGAAAAACACACAAATGTGGAGCGATCATCTTTGGAATGTCCTTGCAAAGACTACTATTAAAACACACACATAGCCCCCTCCCACCCTCTCTCCTCAGAAAAACAACACTTGCAATTCCCACAGACTTCTGTTAGCTTTTATTTTGCTTAGATTTTATTTTTGTCAGTGGTTGGGGTAGTGGGGCAGTGCACTTGAAAAAAAAATATCTATCAACTTTGCCAGAATGAGTTAAAGGGCTAACGTCCCATCTTGGCAATGGGAATCGAATCATCTTGGGAACTATCATTTCTTCAATTTCAACTGGAGAAAATGTCTGACTCTATCCTTTGGAAAAGTTGACCGAAGGATTTCAGAGTTAAAGTTCAAGACACTCTTCTTCTTTTCCCCACGCCTTGAATAGTTGAGAGCTTTTTGGGTTTTTACATTGTTGTTGTTGTTGTTTTTGTAAATGCTATGAAAGGTGGGGGCTGGGCTTTAGCGCAGTTGGTAGAAGAGTGCTTGTTCTGCATGCCCTGCGGTCCTGGGTTCAAGCCCCAGTGCCACAAAAATGGAAGAAGGACCTGGCAGCCCACTCCTGCAACAATCAGCCATTGACAATCCTAAGAATAGCAGAGAAGCACTGACATAATGCTGGGCATCATGGTCCCGGAGGCAACAAACTTGGAAACCGCATCAAGAATCCTTAATTCCATTCTTGATCTGAACACTGAAGCAATTTGTACCGAAAGTTCATAAACAGAGAGTGGTCAAACTGACTCCCACTCCAGGGATGGTGTAGCCAGGACCCCACCCATTGCTGGTTGGCCGACATGAAGATTTACTCGCTAAACAGAGAGATCAGTAAGCAGCGACTCCCAGGACGCGCGCCTTTGCTTCCCAAACCAATATTTTTCAGCTCTGATCATTGTGAATCCCCAAACTAGCGAGGCCTCCCATACGCTTCCCAAGTAGGATCTGCAGCATAAATCTCTTCAAAGAATTTTTATTTTTATTGCTCTGTGGGGTCCTAGGGGGCTGGACCCAGGGCCTTCAGCATACTTGGCAAGTGCTCTGCACTGGGCTGCAACGCCAGCCCCCTTTTTCATCTTGAGACAGGGTCTCACTGAGTTATGCTGGCTGCCTCTGGCCTTGAACCTGCAATGGATCCTCCAGCCTCAGACTCTAGAGTTGCAAGAATGACATAGTTGTGCGCCACCGTTCCTGGCTTCAAAGATCTTTTGCAAAGTTCTAGACTCAAATAACCAGAAAATAAGGATCTGAAAATGCTAAAGAGTTCTCTTTTGATCTTCAGAAGAATAAGGCTCAGAGCAACCTCCTTGAAACTCACAGGAAACAACCGCTGCCCCCAGAGATCCCAGGGCCCTCCTCCTGGAGCAGAGGCCCTGGAGGCCGGGTGGGAGGGCCCTGTGCCTCCCAGCTGGCAGCACCATCCCTCAGGGTGTGCTTGTGATTTCCTCACAGAAAGAACAAGTGCTGGCAAGTGACAAAAAGAAAAAAATGTGTTGCAAACAATCGGAGTGACCTGAAACCCAAGGTAAAGACTGAAGTCAGCGTGTGTTCACTGCAGGGTGCACAGACTCTTCGTGCTTGT
>VMDO01019109.1:0-40479 GCA_007922755.1 Pedetes capensis | reverse complement strand
TGCCTCTGGTCTCAAACTTGTGATCCTCCTGCCTCTGCCTCCCAAGCTTCTGGGATTATAGAATGTTATTATTTTATGTAAATGTTTATAGGAGATGGAGAATAAAATTACCCAATCTCTGAAAACGAACCTTATATATTCATATCTCACATTTCCTACCAACCTGTTGTGTTATCTTGTGCAAGTCACTCAACATCTTTATGCTTTGATGGCCTCATAGAATGTTCAGAATAGTTGTTAAAATTTAATAAATGATTACAAAGAGATATCATTTACTGAGCCCTTGCTTTTTGTGTCAAATGCTGTTCTGAGCAATTTATAATACAAAAGATTTAAGAAATTTAAGAAGGCTTTAAAATATTAATTTCCAAACCACACTAAGGATTTATATATTCATCCAAGGATATTTCTTTTATAGGAAAGGAAATTAATGTCTCTATCTCAAATCAAGTACCAATTTACTATATTTTACTTAAATTCATATGGCCTATTATAGATCCAAGATGTCACATTTTATTTTTGTTTTTGTTTTTTTGAGACAAGACACAAGATCTTGCTATATGTTCCAGGCTGGCCTGGAACTTTCCATGTAGTCAAACTGCCTTCATACTCACAATTCTCCTGCCTCAGCTTTCCATGCATTCATTTTCAAATAAAAAACATGATTGTTAGTCTTACTGCCAGCAGAAAGCATCTTATACAAAACATTAACATAAATAGAATTATGTACTTATAAGTAGGTGCATTTTGTTGTATTTTATTTTATTTTTTTTTAGGTGCCGTCAAGTCGAGTCCGATTCATAGCGATCCTCATAGGGTTTTCAATGGCTGACTGTTCGGAATTGCCTTGGGAGTGGGTTGCCATGTCCTTCTCCCATTTTGTGGTGCTGGGAATCAAACTCGGGGCCTCAGAGGCTGCAGAGCAGCACTCTACCAACTGAGCTAAATCCCAGCCCATATTTTAATCAGGCTTCAATAAAGTCAAATGAAAAATAAACAAAAAGCAAAACAAACATGTTAAATTTGTTGGTGACGATGGCAACCATGTTATAATTGAATTATTTTAAAAGGATCTTTCCTAATACCTACTAAATGGTTCTCCTCTGACTACAACATTTGAAATTGAGAAAGGTCTTTGCACACTAGAGAATTGGATGAGCACATAATTAACATATGTACTTTAGCAATCTCAATGGCTCTATTACATATATCTTTTCCTGCCTTTAAACAAATAACCCTACATGTAGGACACCCACAAAATATACAAATATCATTGCACATAGTAAGTACTCAATAAAAATAATTTTGTATGTTTTCCCACTAGTAACACAAAACTGTTAATTATTCTACACTAGGAAAGAACATGAGAACAGAGATACTATATAATTAGTGTCATCCAAATTTTCTTTGGGGCTGGGATTTAGCTCAGTTGGTAGAGCACTGTGCCGCAGTTTCTGAGGTCCCGAGTTCAATTCTCAACACCACAAAAAATGGGAGAAGGACCTGGCAATCCACTCTCAAGCCAATCCCGAAATAGCCATTGAAAACCCTATGAAGGTCACTATGAGTCAGATACTGACTTGATGGCACCTAACAACAAAAATAAATTTTCTTTTAAGCTTCAACTAATAATAGATGTGAATGAACTGAACTAAGAGAAATTGTTCCAGCTTCAATTGAGTTGACTGTACTTCAAAGTGCCTTTGTAAAATCTATTAACCAATAAAATCTAAGAGCAACTGTCAGTAGACACTCAGTTTGCCCATAACTCCAAGGCATCTGAGCAAAGAAGTACAAAGAACGGGGTTCTAATTCCCATTCTGTAGCCATGCACTCGACATATTGTATAAATCACTTATTCTCCAAGGGTCTTGGCTTTTCCGTCAACAGTTGACAGACTAAAACTTCTCTCTTAGGTGCTTGTTAAAGTTTGGAGATGTTGTTGTTGATTGTTAGGTGCTTCAGATCAGGTCTGACTCATAGTGACCCTACGTACAACAAAATGAAACACTTCCGGACCATAAAAAAGTAGTGTTTGCTGGGCATGGTGGCACACACCTGTAAATCCCAGCACGTGGGAGGTGGAGGCAGGAGATGGCTAGTTCCAGGTCAACATTGGCTACCTAGGGAAATGTTGTCAGAAAGAAAGAAGAAAAGAAAGAAAGAAGGAGAGAGAAAGCCACAGGTTTTTGTGTTTCTTTTGAAACATTACATCAGAAAGACAAATATTACCTTAGGATCTCAAAAAAATAAGAAGCATTAATATTTTAAGGATAAATTTTCTACTTTTTAAAAAGGATAAAGGAAATCTTTGCTGTTTTTCTTCTATAATGCATTCTACCTCAAATATGTTGAGCTATCAAGAAAGGATCATTTATAAATGAACTATCTTTCCCAGGCAGTATTCTGAAAACTTTGAGAAAAAGAAAAATCTTTGCTTCCTATTTTACACATCTCAGAAAGCTTTAGTATTTTCTCTCCTATTCCTTTATAGAGTCTTTCTGTAGCATTGCTTTTAGTGGCACCAAGGAGAGGTTAAATGCTAAAAAAATTAACTTTTATGAATATGAAAGCAGTTTATAAGCTGTGAACCTCTATATACTGTAACATCCATTATTCTACTGTTCTTAATTATAATCAGAGATACAATTAATCTTTAACTTGCTTTGTATAACCAGATTGAAAACATGAATGAACAAAATCCTTTGCACTAGATTATAAGCAAGTAATACGAATTTGTTAAGTAAAAAGTATGTCAAGAAAATGAGCATCTGGTATAATATTTACAATACTCTACCAGCACAAGTTTCTTAAGAAATAAAGGACTGAGATAATTAGTTTTCACTTTTTAATGTCTTAACACCAACATGAGTAGGTGCTGACAATCAAGCAAGAAGAATGGTAGATTTTAAAATCTAACTATAATCAACAATGTGTTTTACACAGCTCACACAGGGAAACATTAGTGAAATATCAGGTTTTAAATTTGGTAATAATTTTTAATAATCTAAATAAAAAGCTACATATATATGTGAAATAGCTACTATGCATATATGTATATATGTGTGTTTGAGTATATATATAGCTGACTTTGTCAGATAAAATTTAAATATCCATTTTTAAATTGATCTCATAGATTTTAACCTTATAGGAGACAACAGAGTATAACTCAGACTTTTTATTTAAGGTCACAGGCACTTCCACCTCATAGAATTTCCTAGGAATACAATGAAAAATATATCATGAAGCTTCATGTCCCAGCACTTCAACATCTAGCCACTATATCCACTATATAGTCTAAGGTAGAAAGGATCCCATCAACTCATACAAAAATGCAATAAGCTGGTCAGCTTTTTCTATTATCAGGTAATTTTTGAGTATAATGAAAAACCATGCATTTCAGATTGGATATATCTGAATCACAGCCATTAGGTGGATCTTTTGGTTTGTCTTCCAGCCATCAGTAAAGCACTGTTGGAGTGTTCTTTAAGATTTGCAAATGTGGGTCATATCTCAGGCAGATAGCCCAGTTGTAAGAATTATGCCCACATTGACTAGCATGAAACCAGAGGCCAGGGCTGTCCTTACTTCTCTGTAGCATTGAAACTAGATAATTTTAGTGCTTTATTTAGTTCTATTGATCTCAAGTACATCCATTTCTCTTCTTAGGTTGTGAGGTTTTAGAACATTTATATCTCTGCTATTTCAGAGTTTCAGAGTTTCATATTGCAGTGTTCATCAGAGCTTCGTTATTCAAGGATGATATGAGATTCCCAGGATGTTCTCTATTTTACAAGGCCTCCAGGCTGTTTAAGTGGTAGCTATCATGATAAAAAAAAAAAAAGTAAGTAGCTAAATGCGGTATGCAGTTACACCCAAGAAATCATAATCTAAAATCATAGAGACTTGGGTATAAATTTAGAGCCTAACAGGGCTCAGAGTTGTGAAATTGAATGAAATCACTTAACTTCTCTGAGGCTTAGTGAATACCTATGTAAGTTACACATGAGAAATAGCTACCAAAAAGGTATTGCTGTGAAAACCAAATGAAGTATTACATGTGAGGCACAGGCACACAGTAAAAGTAGTTATTCAGTTTCATTCTGGGTTGATTATGATGATGATGACCGTGGTACTACTGATGAAGTCAATGTGTCAACAATGAGGATTGGTAGCTCCAGTCCAGGGCTGGGGTTTAGCTCAGTCAGTAGAGTGCTGCTCTGCACTCTCTGAGGCCCTGTGTTCAATCCCCAGCACCACAAATCTGAGAGAAGGACATGGCAATCCACTCACAAAGCAATCTCAAAACAATCAGTCATGAAAAATCCTATGAATAGCAGAGAAGAACTGACACAGTGCCAGCAATGGCACAGTGTTGGGGAGTGTTTTGTTCTTTTGTACATAGGGCCTCTATGAGGAAGACCTGACTTGACATCACTTAACAACAACAAAAACATAGCTCCTATCATTTCCCTGTTTGAGTCAGAGAAGGAGAGGTTCTGGTAGAAGTACACACTCCTGGACTAGAGGGGAGGCATGCTACACTGAGACAATTCTACTTCCTTCACCCTCATCACGTGCCATTAAAGAATGAGAGAATTTTTTTATGATGAGGCAGGAAAACCTACACTATTGTGGGTTAAATATGTTAAATATTTTTCATCAGTGGAGAAGTTGCTTTGTAGTTCTTGGTTTTATAAGCTGATAAGGCATGATAGCTTCAAGTGATTTCTAAAGAAAAATCATGAAAACGTAAAATATGAAAAAGATATTTTAAAGCTATATTCCCTTCTCAGTCAATAGCCTTTAGACGAAAAGAATATTTCTAATTTTCAGGCCCTAAATACATTGTCTTCATTTTCCAACCTCTATTACTATTAGGAAAAAGTGAGGGCCAAAGTAATAATCATATGACACATCCAATGCTAAGGATATTTTAATTCTGTGGGTTAGAATAACATGAGCTCCTACTCTCTTTAACAATCCTAATATTGTAAATTGTATTCTTTCATAAAAATATGTCTTCCCCATATAATACCCTTTATTCTATTATAAAGCACTGAGAAAGGGACTTGAAATTAGAAAACATGGATCATAGATAGGCTCTTAACAATGTGATATTGTTCCTAATTTAATGAGTGTGATATAATATGAATTCAAATCAATCTACAAATAAAACTCATTACCATTTTTGAGTAGAAAATTTGTTGGTAATCTTTCTCGTTGATTTGGGAGATGATAGTAATTTATGAAATGTGGTTATCTTGATTGAGATACACTGAATCTCAATAAAGAGAAAGAGAGAAGAGAAAATTCTATAAGAGATCATGTAAATGACTGTGTCTTTCTGAAACCAATTTTTCAAAGGCAAAAATGAAAATTATAATACAGTCACTCCACCAAAACTAATAGATACCCTCAAATGAAACACCGACCAAGTCTCTCTCAGATCCTCATGCCTTTAATAGACATAAAGTTCAAGGGAATATGCTGAGAGAAGTATTCTAAGAAGTTAGAAGATCTAAATTTCACTGATCATTCAATTATTTTCTAGCTACATAGTCCTAAGTCACCTATCCTCTAAATTTCAGTGTTAGGTAGCAACAAAGCAGTGAGAATTGATCAATGTTTTTCCAGTTTTTCTTAAAAGTTTATTTCACTTTTCAAACATAATCTTGCAGAGTCTTAATATGTTCTGAAAGATGACAGCCCATTTGTTCTGTTGGAATGAAGATGAGGCAAACAAGGTCCAGGACTTTCAACCTTTACTGATGTACATGGCCCTTAGGTAAGATACCTTAATCATTGTTTCAAATCAAGTATTTCCATTTCTAAGTTATTAATTTCATCCACAAATTTTGGCCTCTTTACACAAATGAGAGGAATATTATTCTACATTTTAATTCTCCATAGAATCATGTAGCATAAGTGCACAATAAATGGTTATTGACTTAAATAGGTTCATCTGCAGTGCCACCTTACATTTACATACCATTTTACTTCTGACAAAACACTTTCACACAGAACTCATTATCCTGCTTGGATTTTTCCTCCCTAACGAAGCAGGCAAAACAAGTTTAAATGAAAGTGGATACGTTCTTTTTCATGGTGTCTTCTTAAAAAAAAAAAAAGCAACTCAGTAGTTATAAAGATGAATACATCATATGGTTTACATCATACATCATTCTATTTTACAGCACCACACATTATACATTTTCTATATTAATCTCACTGTTTCAAAAATGGTCTTTGTTCTACTTGATAGACCCAAAATGATAACCTTGACTCAGCTGACATTTTGGCCTAGGTAATTCTCTCAGGTGTAACACTATTCTGTGAACTACGGGATTTTGACTAGCATTCCCAGCCATCTGTACTTTTATCCTCTTGCACTTTTCCACTGTAACAACCAAAAATGTCTCCAGACATCATCAAGTTCCTTTGCCCTTCATAGGCAAAGTTGCTCTCAATCAAGAACTATTTAATAAACAAACATTGAGACCAATTGCAGTGACCACTTCATTTCAATATGCCTACTATATGAGTTGTACCCAAATTGACAGCACCTAACAATAACAACTATATTCATAACTGTTTGCATCAAATCTCCAGGATAAATACACAGTGATAAATACATTCTTTTTAATGGCTAAATAACAAACTCATCTCACTGGGCTTTTCTCATTTTAATCATAAGGGGACAGAGCCGGGCGTGGTGGCAAATGCCTGTAATCCCAGTGGCTGGGGAGGGTGAGGCGGGAGGATTGCAAGTTTGAGACCAGAGGCTGTCTGCATAATTTAGTGAGACCCTGTCTCAAAAAGTAAAAAAAAAAAAAAAAAAAAAAAAGGGCTGGGGGTACAGCTCAGTGTCCAGCACTTGCAAAGCATGCAAGCACGAGGCCCTGGGTTCAACCCCCAGTATGGAAAAAAAAAAAATCATAAGGAGACTGTGGAAACAGTATGTCATAGAATATAAAAGCAAAATCTTAGCACTTGGAAAACACTGTATCTCTTGATTGATATTAAAGATGAAGGTAGAAAAATCCAATATAAAGTCCAGGAAAGATGTATTGCTTATAATCAGTATTACTGTCTCAAATCACATACACTGGCAGACTATACAGGAAATATGCATTTCAATAAATCACTGGCAATCCAAGGAAAGGTTTTCACTGATGAGATTCTGGAAAAAAACATACTTGGGTCTACTATCTTACAGACTTTAAGTCAATACTTAAATAGTGTGCTCTCTCCTAATGACACACAGTAGTCTCAATCTTCAAGAGCAGAGCTAAGCACAGGCTGAGTAGATGTAAGTAAAGTCAGATCTCCCATTATTACCTAGTAGCAATATTTAACTCTCAGTTTCTCCAGGACTGTCTCAACCGCTACTTGCAACTGACCCTTTACCTACTTCTTCAGACATTTATTAAGTTTTTCTTTTGTATGTATGGTGATCAGGATCAAACACAGGACTTCACTCATGTTGTGTAAGCAGTCTACCATTGAACTACATCCTCAAACTTAAGTGATTTACTCTTGAAAGTTTTAAAATGAAAGACAAAATCCAAGGGCAAATCCAAACACACACAGAGTAATGGCTATAACATTAGATGCTAAAGAAATTAAGAAAAAGAGGATCAATCATTTGATTAATATTTATAGAAAGGTATCCATAATCCTTTTTACAATAGAAAATGTGTCATCAAATATATGGAGCAAAGACTTTGCAAAGGATTATGAGAAAATGGAACAAAATACAATTGTAGATATGGCAATAAATTTATAGTGAATTAAGAAGAGAAATTAGAGCAGTTGCAGAAAATTTGAAGCACAGAATTAATAATGTTGAGTTAGTTGCTACAGTGTGTTGAACTTGGCACCTTATAGACAGATAAGTTTTATTTCTATAAGCCATTGAACATTTTTATAGTTAATACTTTAGATATCTTAATATATTGGGTACTTACTATGCACAGACACACTCCCTACTTACTGTGATACAGCCAAACAAAAGACAAAATTCTCTTCATCATATAGTGCGGCATACATACTGGTACACTAAATCATCAAGTAACTCTCAATAAATTACACAGCAAAATTTGAACAGGACATATTTGCTAACCACAACATGATAAAACAATAAATTAAGTTAAACATATTCAAACATTGTCCTCATCTGTATTTTAAAATGTGTTTTATGTCAATTTTACCCAGCAGTACTAGTTCTGAGAGTAAATTCTGAGAAAATAACTTGAGATAGGTATAATGATTCATTTACAAGTATATTGATTAAGACATAAATTACATTAATGAAAATCTGATGGGGATTGAATTATAAGCATAGGGAAATATTTTTAAACTACAATAAAACATTATAATACCCAACTATTTAAAATACAGATTTAGAGAAAATACACACAAAATAATGTAAGAAAATTCTTGAACCTAACAGCAAAAGCTCAGGATGCAAACTAATGTAGTATGGTCTGTTCACAACGAAATAAAACATCAAAATGAAAACCATAAACATGAGGGGACAGGAAGTGACAAAGATTAAAATTCATTAAATAAATAAACCTTGAATATTTCAAACACTTTTGCTCATTTACTTTGTAATTCAAGTGAGATTCAAACACACAATTGAAGATTATCTGAAATGCACACATTTTTGAGTGTGAAATTTAAAAGTTCCAAAACTATACAAATTGTGCAAATGAACTAAATTACTTAAAATATTATTTATACTGGTGATAGAAATATTTCATTTCTGTTTAATAATGCCCTATACATTGCTGAGTTTCTTTATTGAGATATGTACTATTTATGATAAAAATGGATAGGAGTACTCAAGTAAATAAATACTAGGCAGCCAACAAATTTTATTGTGGCAGCAAGCCATAGTCGCACACTCCTATAATCTAAAGCTGAGGAAGGAGGACTTAGAGTTCAAGGACACCCCAGGTTACATAGTGAGACCATGTTTCAAAAAAGAAACTATTATGAAAGATTTTCAATAATATGAAACTATCATCACAGTCTGTTTCATGATAAAAACATTTTAAATCAGCTTTCAACATCACCCCATTTTTATAAGTAATACACAGGCATAGGTAAGAAAGGGTTAAGAGCACACAATAAAATATTAAGAATAGAAATCTGGTAATGGAATTGGAGATGATGTGAATTTTCTTATTGATATTTATCAAAGTTTCAGCATATTCCATAATGGGAATACATAATTTTCATATTAAAAGAACAAAGAGATTATTTTTCAAATTAGCATTAAAAAGTAATGTGAATTGCTATCACTGTCTTGTAAAATTCCCAGAACCTAGAATATCAGAATGTCAAAATGGCTTTGAAATAGGCCTGAGAGAAATTTGATAGGTAATTGAAGGTTCAAAAGGTGAATTTTATATCTTTAGTAAAATGGTTCAGTTAAGACCAGAGACACTGGAAGAAATCATGTGGAAGCAAGACAATACAAAGCCTATGCTTTGTATCTTGGAAAAATGTGGAATAAAGAAGTTGCCTTCTTAGGACTATCTTACTATGATATCACCTCATGCCTTTTTCTATGACGTGATCCCATAATATTTTAACAGATGAGTGAATGTGTGCATGCATATGTCTTGTTTCAATTTCTAATTTTTTGCATGCATTGTATAAAGAATTTCATGAATCATGAAAAGAGTTTATGAAATTTGAAATGAAAAAAATAACTTGACAAGTGAATGGTTCAAGAAGCAAAACAAGTAAAGAGCTCTGTGAAAGAGCTAACCAGAGTAACTTTTCCAACATAATATAGACTTTTTAGAAGGAAATGGTGCAGAAAAGATGAAGAAAATAACTTGTGTATTATTTTAAATTATAATTGAAAACCCTACCTTCAGAACTCCCTTAGATACTTGGGAAAAAATGAGTATATAAGAAAAAGAGCTGGGACATTTTTTGAACAGGAAAGCACATTCTGACTATTAAGAAGAAAAACAGGTTGGGGGGGTACAGTTTTTTTTTTTTTTTTTTCCTATTTTTCAACAATCTTGCATGGCAGGAAAATTGAGATTTTGGAGATAAAAATAAGTTTAGAATAATGAAATCTATATTTAAATTAAGGGTGACACTGGGCCTCAACAACCTTATTTCCAAGTTGGAAATATCACCTGACCAGTATATCCACTAGGGCTGTTTTAAGACTAAATATGATGTAAACATTTATCACTAAATAGTTATGAGTTATGACACGGTTGTCTTCTTTTAAAAACTGCCAAAGGTCCTTGTTTCATAATTCAAAATATGTTAACTATAACTCATGGTTTCTTTACCGAGCAAAGAGTAAATTCAATCTACTGATTCATATATGAAAACAAATTTGGTGATGTATTAGTTATATAGCAGAAGGATCCCCCAAATTGCAAAGGGAATTTTAAAAGACGGTACTGTTATTTTAGAGTTTGAGGACCCATAACAAAATATCCAAGCATTCTAAGAGCAAGAAAAAATACTGTTTTAAAGGAATAGCATTTTAGCCATTGGGAATCTAGGAAATCTAAAATACTTATATGTTTTTGTATGTGTGATCCATTTCTCTAAATTTTTAGAGAAAGAAAGATCAAATAACTAGGTCAAGAACGCACAAAAAAGAAAAAGGATTAAACAGTTTGACATCCCTTCCACACACTTATTGCTTTTTATTTTATTAATTCAGTCCCAAGTCTGTTTTCTTCTTTTCTCACCTTTCATCATACAGTAATAGTTGCTCAGCTAACAACGGATATAACAGAGAACAGAAAATGATTGATTCCTGTATAATAAGACACGGGGCTCAGTTGGCACTTGAAGTTGCAATGGAGTTTAAAAGGCAAAATGTAATGAGGTGCGTTGTCCTATATGTGTGTCCTGAACTAACAGATTTCACACAGAAGTACGTAGCCTCCATTGGCAGTAAGAATAGTGTCTTCTACCTTCTCTAAGATCTCCAAGATCTAATTTTCAGACACTGTGAGGTTACCTTAATAACAGCTCAGGGCTTTACAGATGTGATTAAGGCTAAGAGCATGGAGACAGGGAAAAAATTCTAGATTATCCAGAAAAACCAAGTCTAAAATGGTCCTTAACATGGATGACAGTGGAAGATGAGTGAATGAGAGATGGGACATGAGGACTCACCACACTGTTCCTACCTTTGAATGACTTAGGAAGGGTCCACAATGGAAGGAATACCAGTGACCTCTACAAGCTGGGAAAGACACTGAGTTTACAGTGAATAAGAAAATACAGACCTTGGTCCCATGGCCACAAGGAACTTAATTCTACCAACAGTCTAATAGAGCAGGAAATGGGTTCTCCCTCTGAGCCAGAAAGAAATGTATCTCTGCCTAATATCTCAATTTTAGCTCGGAAATCCTTACAGGACTTCTGATCTATGTACCTGCAATACATTTATTTTTAAGCTAATAAATGTGTGGGTTTTTTATGGAAGCAATAAAAACCAATGTAAATTCACATAGAATGTTAAAAGCCATTGAATGATGCAATTGGTAATTATAAAATTCTCATGTTCTGTCAAATATTGTTGGAAAATCAACTGGATAGAAAGCTTTCATATTAACTATTAATAAAGTCCTTGAAAATAATATCATCTTAAAAGAAGTATAATCAATACTAGCATGAATAAAATGTATGTCAGATATTATTTTTCATATTTAAATAACATTTTATCTTACCCTCAGGAAAACCTTTTGTTAGGTTTTATTTTTATTCATGTCTTAAATAAATTAGGCTTAGAAGATAAAATAAATTGTCCAACGTCTCCCAGAAAGTAAAAGGAAGAGATGAATCTCAAAATCTTATCTCACACAATAAACTTTATGATTTTAATTCTTTAATAGAAATTTTAGGTACTACCCATTTATGCAGTTTGCAAGTTTACCTTTGCCCATGTGAATAATTTAGAGGCTCCATGATCCAATTATTCTACTCGAAACAGGGCTTTTATAGAAAAATTAATAACCTCTGAAGTTTGTAAAATATAATGGTACATGAAGTTTTAAAAACAAAAGTTTCACTACAAAATACTTCAGACATGAAAATGTATAGATAAGAATAAAATGATATAAGTAAATGGCCAAATATAAAAGAAATATCCTTCAATTTCTCATGAATATATTTATTAAGTGCCAGCTGTGTGCTAGAGTAGGAGTTTATCTCAGATGGTGGAGTGCCACTCTGCAGTGTCTGAGGTCCTGGGTTCAATCTCCAGCACCACAGCACAGGAAAAGGACATGGCAGCCTACTACTGAAACAATCCCAAAAGAATCAGCTATGGAAAACCCTGAGAGTCGCTTTGAATTGGATACTACTCAACAGCAGCTAACAACAACAGATATGTGCTATCTATTCCTCTATACACTGTAGATATAGCAAGAAAAATAAAAATTTATGTTCACACAAAAATCTGTACATGAATTCCTATAGCCTACTTATTCATAATCACCCCAAACTAGAAATAATTCTAATGTACCTTACCTGAGGAAGTTGTACGCAATCTTGAGTATATCCATACAATGAAATAATACTCAAAAATAAGATGATATGAGGATTGATACATGAAAAATTATAGATGACTCTCAGATGCATTGTGCAAAGTGAAAAAATTCAGACCCAAAGGCTACATACTTTTGAGTATGTTACCTTATACTATATGTCACCAAAAGACAAATCTGTGGGTATGGAGAACAGATCAATGATTACCTGGGGTTCGATGTGGGAAGAGCAGTTAATAGAACATTTTATATCTTGATTACATATAAAGATTACACACACACACAAACACACACACACATATGACACAGTTCTATGTGTTCTTCAAAACCTGTGTAACTCTAAACCAAAACAAGTAAATTTTACCACTTAATGAAAGATATATAAGCAAAAAGCCAATAGAGTAGATATTACAGAAAAGTAAAAGCTACTCAAAAGACAGCAGAATTCAGGCAACAAAGAAACAATGATCAAATGACATAAACAGAAAAAACAGCAAAATCATACAGTTAATCATACCAATAATTACACTGGGTATAAATTAACTAATTATAAAGGAGCAACTATTAGAGTAGACAAAAAGCAAGGACTGAGTATATTCTATTTATATAGAGTCACACAAAAATATAAAGACACAAAGAGTTTAAAAGTAAGCAGCAAAAGACACAACAGGATAACATTAAACCTAAGAAAATTATAGTGTTTAATATCAGATAAAATAACTTCTAGTTAAAGAAGTACTATAAATCATACACAAGATTTTAAACAATAAGAGAATCAATCCATCAAGAAGACATAACTTCAAGTACATGTGAATTTAATAATGTAGCTTCAAAATACATAAAACAAATGACACAACTAAAGTGTAAAATAATTTTGTAGTTAGGGTTGAAGAATACGACACTTTATTACAAAAGGAAAAGGGTCGAGGCAAGATTGGAAGAGCAATAGAGGGGATGAATATGCTCAAAGTACTTTATATATGCACACATACACACTCATACATGAAAATATAATGAAATCTCTTACTTTCTACAATAAATATACAATAATAAAAAATACATACAGATATATGTGATTTTATAACATTAACCCCTAGCTTAAAATAAATTTCAATTTTATAGTGCTACACCAAAATATTGAGAAGAAACATGTACCAAGAAAGAATATTATTTTGGAAGAATTTAAATCAGATGTAATATGCCCTCTGACTACAATAATATTGAATTAAAAACCAATTATAAAAACATATTTAAGATAATTGCCAAATACTTAGAAACTAAACAATCAATAAGTTATCTTATAATTGCCTAACAAAAACAGTTCATACAAATTGTTGACATTGTTGAAGTCAATGGCTCAAAGATAAAACAATAAAAAAAGAAAACAAAACTTGAAAAGACACCTTGAAAAGAAAACATGCGAATAGCCAATATGTTTCTAAAAGGTGTTCAATATCATTAGTTATCATGGAACTACAAAATAAATCTCTGTAAAACACTGGTTGAATATCTCTCTCCCAAAATGCTTGGGATCAGAAGTGTTTTGTTTGTTTAATTTTGGGAAAATGGTGCCTTGTGCATGGAAGGCACTGAGCTACATGAGGAGATACTATGTGGTTGGGGCACAAGTCTAAATACAAAGTTTATTTATGTTTCATATAAAACTTATTCACAGAGTTGGAAGGTAACTTTATGATATTTTTAGTCTGCCTGTCTTTTGACTGCAACTCATCGTTTTAGGTGAGGTGTAGAATTGTCTACAGATTGTGATGTCATTGTCAGCATTCAAAAAGTTTTAGATTTTGGAGCATTTCAGATTTTGAATTTTCAAATTTGCAATGCTCAATTTGAACTACTACAAATTCACAAACTTAGCCAAATTTTAAAAGACTGACATCCCCAAATAGTCAAAAGGCTGTGGAGAAGCAGAAATTTAACATATGTGACTCATAGAAGGGAATACAGTTTGGAAACTGTATTGTACTCTTATAATATTAGACACCTATAATATTAAGTAGACAGTTACCATTTTAATGTACTTCTACTGCTAGTTTTACCCAACAGAAATAAAAATATGTACACACAAAGAAATGTACAAAAATGTATTCATAATGTGAAAAGTTGGAGGCAACTAAATATCTACCGAAAGACAAATGGATAAACAAATTCTGGCATATTTAACAATGGAATACTATTCAGAAACAAACAGAGCTGAACTACTGACCATGCAACATCATGGATGAATCTGCTAAATCAAGTACATGATTATATTTATAAGAAGTCCAAGAAGTGAGTGATGTATGTGAGCAATGTACAATTGCATGTATGAAAGAAACCCATTATTTTGTACACTAACTAAAAAAATTAAGAAGAGGAAGGGGAAGGAGGAGGAGGAAGAGGAGAAGGAAGTACTCATCAAAGATCAGGCAAAACTAATCTATGATAGTAACAATTAGAGGAGTGTTTATCACAGAGAGAATAATGGTGAAGATTGACAGGAAAAGTCAGGATAGAATTCTGTGGCATGAAGACAAGGGCTATATTTTTATAGGGATGTATATTACATAAATATATGTGTCAAAACCTATTACATATGAATATATATATATATACATATATATGTAGACATATACATATATGTGTACACACACACACACATCCTATGAGACTATAGCCATATTACCCTGGTGTGAAATCCCATCAGATCTTGGAAGCTAAACAGGGGCAGACCTAGTTAGTGCTTGGATGGGAGATAACCTGGGAGTACTTGGTGCTGTAGGCTTGGGAGAAGGTCCTGGAAGCCCACTCCCAAAACAGTCAGCCATTGAAAAAACTATGAAATAGCAGAGAAGCACTGACAATAGTACTGGGCATCACATAGTGCTGGATAGTGAAATTTTACTATATATAAATAAAATACAATTTAAACTGTAATGTGAAGTTAAGTATAGATCCATTAAGCTTTTAGGGTCTTAGGAATGAGAGAATTAAAACAGATAAACCCAAATATACTTTTATTATAAACTAATAAAATATGTTAATATTCACATTAATATAATGTAATTATACTGCTATGTATAATGTAATTATACTGTATAATGTTATACTGACTTAAATGAGTGCTTGCTACCTGCTAATTAATTAGCTACCACATTAAAAACAAATTTGTTTTTAATTTAGTATGCCTACATTCCAATTTGGGCTAGGATTTAGCTCAGTTGGTAGAGTGCTGCGCTGCAGTCTCTGAGGTCCTGAGTTCAATTCCCAGCACCGCAAAAATGGGAGAAGGGCCTGGCAATCCACTCCCAAGGCAATCCCGAAATGGTTAGCCATTGAAAACCCTATGAGGGTCGCTATGAGTTGGATACCGACTCGAGGGCACCTAAGAACAACAACAACAACATTCCAATTACTCAACTATTTTTCTTTTCTCATTCAAACTACTATGCAATCTTCAGTTTAGATATTACAGAATTTGGTTTGGTTCAGAGGCATATTTCCCATGCTGTCTTCCTTTCTCCTTTGTTACTAAATTAAAGCAGTGTTTCAATATAGGCCTAAAATCAACTGCAAATACATGAATGAGATCTGGTATCCTGATATGACAGACAAGCAGTTGACTCAGGATATGCTTGCAATAATTTTTCAAAGATTGTTGTTGTGAGGTGCCATCAAGTCCGTATCCGACTCATAGAGACCCTGCGTACAATAGGTGAAACATTATTGTCAGTGCTTCTCTGCTGTTCATAGGGTTTTCAATGGTGGATTGATTTTTGGGAGTGGGTTGCCGGGTTGTCTCCCAAGCCTACAGCACCTGGTGTTCCCAGACGGTCTCCCAGCCATGTACTAACCAGACCCAACCCTGCTTAGCCTTCGAGATCTGATGAGATCAGATGTCACAGGGCTATGGCTGCAAGTCTTTTCAAAGGTTATCATTCATTAAATTGAAAGCACATAATCTTTTTGAGTATGTGTGTGTATTACTGAAGAGTTGAACCCGGGGCCTAAAGCATGGAGCTCTATGGGCTATAGCTTGTGAAACACCACTGTAAACTTCCTTTTCTATTGGCACCATGCATTTCTTTAAGCAACAGAGCAGAAAGTAGTCAAAGCTGACCTCACCTTGCTGTTCTTAAGCTTAAACGTTAGCTTACATTATACTCTTCTGCTTTGTTTCTGTGCACAGCAGAGAAGCACTGACAATAGTGTTTCCCCTGTTGTACAGAGGGTCGCTATGAGTCGGATACTGACTTGACGGCACCTAACAACAACAACAACAACAACAACAATCAGTTATAGATCCAGTCAACCAACTAATCATCCAAAGCACAACTCTGATGGTAGCAATGCTTGTTCAAAAAGCCTGAAATACTATTTAATATTATTCTTAATTAGAGCTGGGTGCGGTGGTGCATGCCTGTAATCCCAGCAACTCAGGAGGCAGAGGCAGGAGGATCTCCAGTTCGAGACCAGAGGCAGTCTGCGTAATTTAGTGAGACCCTGTCTCAAAATGCAAAAAAAGGGGCTGGACATGCAGCTCAGTGGTTCAGCACTTGCAAAGCATGCAAGCACGAGGCCCTGGGTTAAAGCCCCAGTACTGAAAAAAAAAAAAAAAAAGAAAGAAATACATATACATGTATGTATACATATATATATGTATATGTATGTATGTATTCTTAATTAAATAACAAGTTTAAATCTTTAAGCCAGTATCCAATGTGCATTAAAATCTGGGGCTCAACCTTTAGTTTTGGGATTATCTAAGAGACAGTAAAGTCAAGCAGAAAAAAGACATTTCAAGACTAGAGAAAATATCCTTTAAAATGTTGATTTTATCCACCACTTAGTAAATATATAACTTTCTTCACCCTAAATTCCTAATAAAATAACAGTACCTGAAACAAATTCAGTAAAAGTTTACTGAGCTATTTTAGGGATCAAAAAGCCAATAATTTTAATCTTTCTTTACTATTCTTTCTCTTTTGTGTGCATCCAATCAGATAATTTTCCACATCATGAATATATCTCATTCTTTCCTATGATTTAATTCTGCCACTTTTAGAAATCCTTTCTCTGCACCATAACAATTTCCTAACACTTTCTCAGCTATAACAATCTTACCTACCATATGAAGTAGTACAATCCCATCTCTTCTGATGCCCCAGGGGTAAGATGTTCCATCATTTAGAGAAAAAACAAAACTAAAACCAAAACCAGTTTGGGGGAATATCCATGGGCTATCATGTATTGTTTTTATTCTGCAACTGTTTTCCCTTCTTCCTAGAATATGTGGATCATGAGGTCAAGAACAGTACACATCTGAGGTGTGATCAGAAAATAGGACACATAATTAAGTTTTAGAAAATTCTTGTATTAAAAAACACATTGCCATTAATTCGTCTCAAAATACTCTCCTTGACTTTAAACATATTTATCCCATCATTCTTGCCACTTTCTGAAACAATTCTGGAAGTCCTCTTTTATCTTTAGTTGCACTGTCATGGCTGCCTACATGTCCTGAATTGATTGAAAATATTTACCTTTCGTGGTAATTTTGACTTTGCAGAAGAGTCATAAATCACACAGAGCCAGATCCAGTGAATAAGGTGGATGAGGACACACCATAATGTTTTGTTGTTGTTGTTGTTGTTTTGCAGTAGTTGGAGGTTGAACCCATGGCCTCACAAACACTCTGCAAGTGCTCAACCACTGGGCTGCATTTCCTAGCCCATTTTTTATTTTTTATTTTTATTTTGAAATAGGCTCTCACTAAATTATGCATGCTGTCCCTCGGTTCAAACTTGCAATCCTGCTGCCTCAGCCTGCTGACTCACTATGATTAGAGGTATGTATAACTGCACCTGGCCTTTGTAATGTTTTTACTTGACAGAAATTGCTGTATCAGAAGGGATGTGTGACATGGAGCAGTTTATGACAGAGGGATGAAACTAAAGACACTCAAAACAGAAGACTTTCGGAACTGGTTAAGGAAGTGGCAAAAATGAGGAGGTAAGTGTGTTTGAAGTCAGGTGGAATTTTTGGAGAGGGATTATGGCAATGTGTCTTTTACTGTTAAGCTTTTTTAATTTAAACATTCACCATACCTTTAGATTAAACCTTGTATTTATTTGTAAGTATAAATACTAAAGTTTGTAGCATAGCATTTACAATAGAGGATTCCACAAATGATATTACAACATAATATCATCTGAAGATAAGTAAGCTAGCAACTTCATCCAATGATTTAGTGATGTTCTGAGGATATCTAGTTATGTATAATGGCTTCAAAAAAGATATGTTTGGCAAAATGATTTAAAGTTTTTTCACTGTTTGGAAAAGATTTGATAACCACTATTCCATGAAAGGGAGAAGGACCTGGCAATTAACTCCTGAAACAATCCGCCATTGAAAATCCTATCAATAGTAGAAAAGCACTCACAATAGTGCCAGACATGGCACAGTACAGAGAGTGTTTCATTCTGTTGTACATAGGGTCACTATAAGTCAGACCCAACTCAATGGCACCTAACAACAATAACATCAATTGTATGAAATGCCATCGGTGTAAAATGGCATCACAATGAATCTGGAAAACTAGGTCATTGTTTACATAGTTTTTTAAACAAATAATGATTTTCTTCTCTAATTCAGTCTTTGAAAGAACAGTCAGTACCTACTCTTGCACTCATTCTCCTCCAGTTTCCTACCCATGCCAAACAGACTTCTGTCTCAATTACTTGAATAAAATCTTTATCCATTCACCAATGAGTCAATGCTGGCCGCCTGGAATACTCAGGATAAATTCAGATTTGCTCAATATTTAAAATTTCATTCAGATCTCTATCCAAAGATGAATCATCAGCTTCCCTAACCCTAATATAAAAAGAAATTTAGAAATTTCTACTTATTTATTTGGTTCTCTTACTCTCCTTTGTCCTGACACACATAATTACCTAGCATTAGTTATATATTAATCTTTAAATTATTTTTCTATATTTTCCCTTCCTTCCTTTCTTCCTTCTTTCTCCCTTCCCTCCTCTCTCTCTCTCTCTCTCTCTCTCTCTCTCTCTCTCTCTCTTTTCTTTTTTTCCCCTAGAATGCATGTTTAATGAAGGCATGGACTCAGTCTGGTCTTCAGCATCTAAAAGAGCTCCTGTTGTTGTTGTTGTTACGTGCCGTGGAGTCGGTATCCGACTCATAGCGACCCTCATAGGGTTTTCAATGGCTGGCTGTTTCGGGATTGCCTTGGGAGTGGATTGCCAGGTCCTTCTCCCATTTTTGTGGTGCTGGGAATTGAACTCGGGACCTCAGAAACTGCAGCGCAGCACTCTACCCACTGAGCTAAATCCCAGCCCAAAAAGAGCTCCTAGATGGCAGAAAATAGTTATGGAATATATGAATAAATGATGTTCTGAGGATAATATTGTGGGTTATATGACTTGACATTTTCACCACAGGACTCAACTTAGTTCCATTTTTAATCATTAAAAAGATTAACTGTACATTCAAAGTACTCAAAGCAACCTGTTTGCTTAGTATTTAAACCAAGTTAGATTTCCATCTCATTTTGTTTATATTTTCTTCAGAAAAAAAAATGACACACATTGCTACAAAATTATGTTGGTCATTGATTTTTAAATTGTATATTTATGAACCACAAGATTCCAGAGAGTTGTGGAGATCTCAGCAAGAACAGTGGATGTCTGCAGATTTTCAGAAATGAATGAAGCAATGATTTCAAGGGCTTCTGGCTCAAATTTCTCTCCTAGCTGTATTTTGAAACTAATAATTCTAATAGAAAACCTTTGAGGCAATTTATAAGAATTCATTAACTGACACTTACGATGGGAATTCTGTTTTCAGATAAAAATTTTTTTCTTTTTATTCAACAAAGCATTATTTTAAAATTACTAATTATTTTGAGTAGAAAATTATCAAAGCACATATGCTTTTCTCTGTTCTTTTTAAAACAGAGAACACCAAATTTACCTATTCCTTGATAATAGAGCCATTAGAAATATTGCTTACTAAACTAGCCAGCCATAAGATTCTCTCAGGAGTGGGTGAGATCAATGAAGACGTTTGCTTTATATATGAGCATATTGCTCCCTGTATCTTCTTCCTCATTAGTCATCACTATACAGGGTTTGGTATCATGATGTTGTTGTTGTTGTTGTTGTTGTTGTTAGGTGCCGTCGAGTCGGCATCCGACTCATAGCGACCCTCATAGGGTTTTCAATGGCTGACTGTTTCAGGATTGCCTTGGGAGTGGATTGCCAGGTCCTTCTCCCATTTTTGCGGTGCTGGGAATTGAACTCGGGACCTCAGAGACTGCAGCGCCGTGCTCTACTAACTGAGCCAAATCTCATGATGTTAGTATTTTGCAATGTTAAAATTACTAATTTAGTCAACATAAATTTACACATAATAGAAAACATGTCCTGCTTTTATGAGTAGTTCCAATCTCATTATAATCCTATATAGGTTTTTGCTATATGTTTGCCATTAAGAAATGGCTTTCATTTACTGCTTAATTTGTTTTGACAGATAAGGTTGTCAGAATATGATTTCTGCATAAATAGAGTATCTAGATAACTAGAGTAAGTTACTATGTAGTATCTTAGTGAAAATTAGTCTGTATATTGATGGCATTAGCATAATCAATTGAGAAATTTAAATTGGCATACCCTATTTAATAACATGTATTTCCAACTAAGTATTTGATTTACTCATTTTTCCATTCCATAAGGTACAATGAAGTTATTTAAACTGTTTAATAAATAAGCAAAACTACCAAAAGAGTTAAGTACACTCATTAAACAAAATTCATAAAAATGTAGAAAATATACATTATATAGCAAAGATAAACCCAAAATCTGAGTATTATCAAGAATAATCATTTGCAAAATAATTACTATCTAAGGAGAATATGGTTGCACAAACACAGTACACACATATTCAAGCCTAAATATGCATAAACTATACACAACTTCTTCCAATCCTGGTTTGTGTATCTTGAATAATATTTTTCTGTCTAATTTATTCCTTTATTTACACTGGCTCTTTCCTAATTTTCAGAATTTGATTCCAGATTAAGAGTGTCTAACATTCCATCAAGTCTTTTTATCTGCTTCTCCCTCAACTTTAATCTTTTATTGGCTTTACCAAAAATTCAGAAAGATCTAAATATTCTAAGCAGTTTTCTATGAGTCAAGAATGATTGATATGGCCTCTCTTTTCATATTTCTCTGAATCATTTCTTCTTTGAAAAATAAAAATAAAAAGGAAAGATTAAGCATTATAAATTGACAAATATAAAAGAGTAATTGATCCTACCTGCAAATCTGTTAACATATTCTTACATTTCCACTTTCTCTACCTCTTCTCAGGTGCCGAACAGGTAATCTCAAATGAAAAGAATAGTATACTGAAAATCCCAGCCCCATATTACAAATTATATGTTTAATATTTCATTTTTATCTGAAATATTTGCTCTTCATATAACTTGGAATAAGAGGATTATTAGTCTATCTGAGAAAATTAATGACCATTGGGCTTATGACATTAAGATTGGCATATGATTCAAATGATCATAGGTTTAGGATAATATTTCTGTAAACTTGAAAATGCTATGAAATTACAAGGTGTTCCTGTTGTAGAATAACCTCCTTTGTAAGATGTCATGGCATTTTACACAAAACTCTATTTTAAAGGCATTTATTTCAAAGAAACACATTTAAGGCAAAAATACCTTAAAATAAAAATATAAAACTAATTAGCATTAAAATTACATGAATCAAACCACATCTCTCATGAGAGGGTAATGGGGGAAGTGAATATGAGCAATCTACAATGATGTGCATATATAGAAAGGTCATACTGAAACCAATTAAGTTGTACAATAAAAAAATTACTACTAAAAATAAATGAGTCATATCTCATCCTCTACCATGCTACCACATCCCTCTTTTAAAGATGAAGGAATTTAGAAACAAAGAGGTTCAATAACTTAACAGAGACACCAGGATAGTAAAGTGGTGGGACTCAGGTAATCTGACACCAGAGACAGCTCTAGATTGAGGCTTTGCTTTTCCTTCTCAGGCTTTCCTTCTCTTTCTCTCCTTCTCATCCAACGTTACCAAATCCTTAACAGAGAAAAAGGGGAACAAACACTGAACTAATGAATAAATGAAGCTTTCTTCTTCTCTAGATTAGGAACAAATATTGCCATATAATGAACTGCAATAGCTCTCAATACAAAGGACAAAATGGTTGAAGTGTTATAATACAAGTTATAATACAACTATTCCTATAAATATTATGAGAATATTTCAGACTATGCAGGGGACAATTGACAACACTATTTAATGACAAAGGAATGAGCTCCTAAAGATAGGCAATAGGAAACAAAACATATTAAATTAAACTCTGTGAGGAACTCTGCTTGAGGAATCATTAGAATTGGACCCATACTTTAAAGAATGTAAGAGTATTAAATGCATTTTGATGTGTACTTAATACATAATATATTTCTTTGAAATAGATACCTTTAAAATAGAGTTTTGCATAAAATGGCATGACATCTTACATAGGAAGATATTCTATAAAAGTAATATAATTTCATAGCATTTTAAAGTTCTCAAGACAAATCCAAATCAAATGATTTTGCATTCTAAACACAAAATCATTTGAATCTTACAATAATCTTGTGTCATAGGCCCAATAGTAAATAATTTTCTCATCATTATAAAATTTCCCTAAAATTTTAGGTGAAAAATTATACTCAACTTCTGCATATATTTTTAAATAGAGATTTTATTTTATCCTTTGTACATCCTTTTTGGGCAAATGATCTCATCTGGTATCACCAAAATAAAAGAAGCATGAAAATTAAAGAAAATTATATATGGCATGATAATTACGATCCTCTGTGTGTGTGTGTGTCTGTGTGCGTATAATATATATATGTATATATATATATATATATATATATATATATATATGTATATATATATACAATTTTTAAGTAAATTCTGGATTTTATCCATTCTATTTGATGTTTTTCTGCTCACAATGTAGTAAAAAACAACCTGTGAAGGGAAAGAAATATGCCAGCAATATTGCTTATGGTAACCTTGAATGCTATTAAAGCATCTAAATACAGAAAGTGAAACCAAGTTGGAACTTTGTACTGAATCTAGAGGAAGGATTTAACAAGGTCAAGATGTTCTTGTGTCTTGTAATTAATATAAGCATAAACATGTTTCTTAAAATGTCAAGTAGGGTCACTGCTTAATTAGCTGTTTAAAAATTATTTCAATCAAGCCCATAGTATAAATGATACACAGCAGAAACACAGGCCAGTGGAAAGAAAGAATGTTGATTTAGGAGCTAATGACTAAGGTTCTACTTTCAGAACTGCTACCAAATGAGAACTGCACTAAAGTTCATCTGTGAATCCCATTTTCTTCTTTAATAAAATAAAGAAGTTGTTTCAAATGATCCCAAGGTACCATGCTATATTATATAGAATTATTTTATTTTTCTCGCTTGAGAAGAATCTTTTTTTATCAGCAAAACAGTATCTGTTCTTTCGAGTTTCTCCTTTTATTCAACATTTTTGACAATTCAGAGGGAAATGAGAACTTTCAAAATCAAGTCCACCCTACTATATAATCTGTGAATTTTATCAAGATCATCTCCTCTCTAAAGCACAGAATTTGTTTTCTGATTGTTTGAACTACTGCTTTGTTTTTCTTTTCTTTCTTGTTATTATATAATTTCCTTAGTTCTGCATTTCATATTAAAGGAATAATTACTTAAATTTCTACCCTCAACATGTCATAGAGCTTAGGACACAAAGATATGGGAGTATCCCTCCTCAAGATTCCTTTGGTAAGTTTATTTGTATTTGTGAGTAATAAATTATGGTTTGTCAGACAGGTTCAAGAACCAGACTGCAGGAGTTTGATTCCGAACTCATCATCCACCTACTTGAAGAGTGACCTCTAGCAAGTTTCTTACTCTCTCTGTGTGCTTCAGTGTCCTTTCAACTAACTGGACAGGCAGCTCTGAAGATTAAATGAATCAATGCTGTAAAGGTCTCAGGAAATTGAAGATCAGGGTCTGGGGAAGGAGTGGCAGCCCTCATGTTCCGTCATGTAAGTGGCAAGAAGAAACCCCTGAAACAGCCCAAGAAGCAGGCTAAGGAAATGGATGAGGAAGATAAAGCTTTTAAGCAGAAACAAAAAGAGGAGCAAAAGACATGCGGAACTATGAACAAATGCTATGGGAGAGGGCCCACTGGGCACAGTGGAAGTAAGAAATCTGGCAAAAAGTGAGCTGTTTCTTGTGCCTGCGATGATGATGACCCTTGATTCCATTCCTTTCTAAACATCTAGATTCCCTGCCATAACATCTTTTGCCACATATAGCTAGAATGAAATATAGTGTTGGAGTCTGTTGTACACGTAAGAATAAACTTCTGTGTAAAAAAAAGATCTCAGGAAATTATCAGGCACAGAGTAAAGACCTTGATAATACATTTCAGCCCTTATTATATTGTTTGTTTTTTTTCTCTTTTGGCATCCAATTAAAAATAAATGCTAGCAATAAGAGAAATATGGAATAATAGTTTCTGGCGTAGAGGTAGAAATGACTGTTTCAACTATGACAGAAACTTAGAAACTACATGTGTAATGAATAAGAAAAAGAAAAGAATTATCTGTAAAAAATAATCTCCATCAACAAACAAAAGACACTAGGATGTGATCTTTGCATCATACATAATAGTCAGTGCATAAGAGCCTTCATTGTAAAAGAGTTACAATAAATCAATAATAAAAAGCAAATAAAATGAGCAAAAATATTAGGGCAATTTGAAAAGATATTCAAATAACCACAGATATACAACTTCATTAACAAAAAAAGAAAGAAAATGAAATGTCTCTCTTCGACTACCAATTTGTCCAAAAGAAAAAGAAAGTGATTATTATTTAGCATTGGAGACAATGTGAAGAAACTAGTGTTCATCATAAAACACGTGGTGCAAAGGGACATTTCACAATATCATTAGGAATTCATATCAAAACTTAAGTCATTTATGTTGAACACAGTAACTCCAGTTTAAGGATCTATGGCAGAAATGCATTCATTTGCTAGGAAGTTCTTTGCAATTTATTTGTAATAACAAATAGTCATTAAAGAATGGGTGGAAAATTAATTTTTAGAATAAACTATAGACTAACAGCTTTTTTAAAAAATAGATCTACTAATACTAATTTTGGGAGAAGGACCTGGAAACCCCCTCCCAAAAATCAATCTGCCATTGCAAACCCTATGAACAGCAGAGAAGCACTGACAATAGTGTTTCCCCTGTTGTACAGAGAGTCGTTATGAGTTGGATACCGACTCGACGGCACCTAACAACAACATACTAATTTACATTATTGTTTAAGAAAGGCAGAGTGGTAAATAGTTATGTATCATGATCATATTCTTATGGACTGCATAAATCAGAAGAATAAGAAGAAATATCTCAATGATACATTTGTTTTGCAGCAATGGAGGGTTTAAGCCAGAATCTCACACAAGCTAGGCAAGTGCTCTACCATGAGTGGCATACCCAGCCCTTTTTAAATTTTTTATTTTGAGACAAAGTCTCACTAAATTGTGCAGGCTGCGTCTGGTCTCATACTTGCAATCCTCCTGCTTCAGCCTCCTTCTGGGATTACAAATGCCATGGCCAGCCTTTCCAATTTTTTTTTTCATTCTATCACCTTGTTAAGACTTCAATAAGAAATCCTTTCTAACTTGAACAGTTGTTAATATTTGTTATTAGTTGTGTGCTTTGGAATCAGAATATATGCCTGTAACCTTGAAATGGCATCTTTATTTATTGAAAAGGTGATACAGTTCTGACATGGGCATTTAAAAACCTTTCAATGAAGTTCTGATATAAATTAAAATGAATGCTTTCTTTGGCTTTTATTTTAATGAAAGGGAAATTATGATTGCCATTTCCATTATTTAGAAACTTTTTTTTTCAATAGGGACACATAACATTTTAATGGAAAAATGAAATTCTTTCTAATGTATGAATGTCCAAAATAAAAATGTGTGCCAATATTCTACTTACAGGTATTCATATTATTAACAGTTAAAGCACAACTCAGTGTGTCAAGTCAGTCTATTTAATACTGTCCTGAATTTCAGTAATAAAATCAAATTCCACAAATGTTATACAAATTGTTTATATATTATTTATATATTAAATTGTTTATGTATACTTTTCTCTTTTATAAATTTCTCATTTGTACAGAAAACATTTATCTTAACAATTTAAAATACATGGCTCAGGGAGGCATGGTAGCTCACTCCTGTAATCCCAGCAACTCGGAAGGCAGAGGCAGGAGGATTACAGATTCAAGGCCAGAGGAAACTTGCATAATCTAGAGAGACCCTGTCTCTTGCTTCTAAAGGCTGTACTTAGATAAATATGTGGAAATGGCACACACGAAAAATTGCAGTACCAGTATGTTGTTGTTTTGGGGTGCCATCAAGTTCAATCTGATCCATAGTGACCTTCACAGGGTTTTCAATGACTGATTGTTTCAAGATTATTTTCAGAAATGGACTACCACATCCATCTCCCATTTTTGCAGTGCTGGGGATCAAACCCAGGTCCTCAAAATGTGCAGAGCAAGATTTCTGCCAACTGAGCTAAACCCCAGCCCTTTACCATGATGAGAAACCTTAAAAGTTCACTTCTTATTTCATACAATTTTCTATTACCAGCATGAAAGCAAATTTTTTGAAAACCATGTTAGAAAAACCACATTCCAAAAATAATAGTTGGCAATTTAATAGAGTTAGAAACTCTTAAACAATCAATATAGAGAGTGACTTGAGCATCATCCAATAATGGAGAATGCTGTCTCAAAGAGTACTATTGTTCTTCCCAGAAAACATTCAAATGGATACTACACTTTTATATTCAAGCAACATATAGACCAAGTCTCTTCTTTAGATACTTCTTTAGATAGCGATTGAACTCAAAGATTTCTGAAGTTCCTTTGAAATGCCATAAACAACTGTGACATTATGAAATTGAATCCTGATTATATACAAACATTATTCTAAACATAATTTATTTCTATAAGCCTAATACATCTGGAAACATGAGACTAGAAAATTACTCTTTTTGTATGTAACTGTTGAAATCACAGTCATTCCAGGAATGGAAAAGGTCAAAAATACCAACCCCAACTTATTTGCTCTGTATAAAACATTGTACACCACATTTTAACTCCTGAAGGAATTAAGGTATAGGTTAAATTACTTTTAGTTCACTTAATGTAGACTTCTAAGGTAAAAATAAATAATTATAGCAAGACTTTGTTTCCTAATTCTATAATTTTCCATTTCACTACACCTTTTTGCTATAAAGTATCATGTGTTTATATACTCCAATTAATAACTGATAGTGATGGCATTGGGTGGGGCTTAGCTCAGTGGGTAGAGTGCTGCTTCACATTCTTTGAGGACCTAGGTTCAATCCCTAGCACCACAAAAAATGGAAGGAGGTGGCAATTCACTCCCAAAGCAATTGCAAAAAAAAAAAAAAAAAAAAAAAAAGCCTATGAGGGTTGCTATGAGCTGGACATGACTCAGTGGCACCTAACAACAAATAGTGGCATATACATAAATAGATTAGAGAGAGAGAGAGATGCATAGATAGATAATTATGTGTGTGTGTATGCATTTCTACTTATTGAGATAAGAATATTGTGGAACCTGAAACCATATTCATATTTAGCAAGGTGTTTTCACTAAAATTTTGAGAGAACTGCTCAATGAGAACTAAACTGTCATTTATCACCTTCCTCTAAGAAGGAGTGATGACTTGTTGGTTTTGCTCTCCAGCATCCAAATTCTCTTCTTAAAAGTACCTCTTTTTCATCTAAGAAATCATGCTCTCCTTCTTCTTTCCTATTGTGTGGAAAGGGCATTTTCACTAGACCTAGTTTAAGGATGTATCTTTATGACAGGACAGGGAAGCATTTCGTAAACAGGACACAATAACAGCAGCCATGAAGAAAAAGATTGATAAATTGGTGACATATAAATTAAGAATTTATGTTCTTAGGAGCTAGTATTAATTGAATGACAAAGTAAGCTGCATATGAAAAGGAAATATGGAAATACAGCAAACATAACCAAAACAGGATTTTTAGGCTGTTTGTGTGTTCGTATCAAATACATTAATACAAAAAAATTTTAAAAAAGACAACCCACGAGAAAAATATGGCAAAAGTTTTAAACACTTTTCAAAAGGCCAAATAGAATTCAGTCTCATCAGTCAGATATGCAGACACATTCACACTAAAACTATACTAAGATACCCACCATCTCAACCAGAGTGGCTAAAGTTTAAAAATCTGACAAATATTGAGGTATGTGCGGAGGTGAGGCAACAGGAAAATATCACATGGCTGGCATGAGTGAATAGTTATAGACATTTGTAAAATGCTGTTGTTAGGTACCATCAAGTCCATCTTGTGTACAACAGAAGGATACACTCCCCAACACTATGACATGCACACAATCTTTTTATGTTTGAGCCCATTGCTGCAGCCCCTATGTTTCTTCTCATTTTGAGTCATGCCACATCAGCAAATGGAGATCCCAGGGGCTTTATTCCATTCTTGTCATTAAGGTCAACTCTACTTTGAGGAGGCAACTCTTCCCCAGTCATTTCTTGAATGCCTTCCAGCCTGGAAGGGGCAGTGGGGCTTGTTTTCTGGCACTGTTTGACAGCAGTTCTCTGCTATTCACATTGTTTTAAATGGTGAATTGTTTCAAAAATGAGCTGTCAGGTCCTTTTCCTTGGTCTGTTTTAGTCTGGAAGGTCAGCAGAAACCTGTCCACAATGGGTGGCCCTGCTGGATTCTGAAATACTGATTGCTTAACATTCAGCATCACAGCAACCACACCAACCCCTACAGCACCACAAGCTGACAGACACACATGTGGGAAAGGCTGAAAAGATACATACTTAGTTCCCCACCAAAGTATATACCCAACAGACATGAAAGAAAAGCCAAGAACATTCCAATGTCCATAAATTGTTGTTGTTATTAGGTGCTGTCAAGTCATTATCTGACTCATAGCGACCCTGCGTACAACAGGCGAAACATTATTGTCAGTGCTTCTCTGCTGCTCATAGGGTTTTCAATGGCAGATTGACTTTTGGGAGTGGGTTGCTGGGTCCATCTCCCAAGCCTACAGTATCGGTGTTCCCAAGAGGTCCCCCATCCAAGTACTAACCCGGCCCGACCCTGCGTAGGTTCTAACATCTGACGGTCTCGGGTACCACAGGGCTACGGCTTCAGGCTGTCCATAAATTGTTGTTGTTGTTGTTGTTAGGTGCCGTCAAGTCGTGTCCAACTCATAGCTACCCTCACAGGGTTTTCAATGGCAGATTGTTTCAGGATTGCTTTGGCAGTGGGTTGCCACATCCTTCTCCCATTTTTTGCGGCGCTGGGAATTGAACTCAGGACCTTGGAGACAGCAGAGCGGCGCTCTACCAACTGAGCTAAATCCTAGCCCTGTCCATAAATAGTAGAATGTATTTTTAAAACTGTGAAATATCCATGCAATATCATAAATTAATGAAAATTAACAAAGTAAAGCTATTAAAAAACATAAAAACATCAGAAATATAACATTGACAAAAGGAAATTACGCAGGAAATGATGCATGCTGTGTGATTCCATTTCCCAAACATGGTGCAATAAACATGTTAGCTCAGTTGGTGGAGTGCTGCTTGGTACTATGTGAGTCCTTGGGTTCAATCCCCAGCACTGCAAAAATGGGAGAAGGAACTGGCAGCCCACTCCTTAAACTGATCTCAAAAGAATCAGCCACTGAAAACCCTATGAACAGAGGAGAAGCACTGACATAGAGCCAGGTATGGCACAATGTTGAGGAGTGTTTTGTTCTTTTTAATAGAGGGGTGCTATGAACTGGACCTGACTTGACAGCCCTAAACATAGCATAGAATTAACAACAATAAACTTGGAACAATGACATCAGCATAAAAGTTAATTGGAGAGGTTGAGGAACAGATAGTGATTGAGAAAGGAAACTAAAGGAGTGTTGGTGAACATCTAGTTACTGTCCTGGCTGAAGATGTACAAGTGTTGGCTTGGCCATGGTTAATTAAGGTTCCTTCTATTAACTGGCTTTTCCTAAACATTCAATGGCATGATTTTAACACTTTATTGATATTTTGTTGGAATTAATAGCAGAATGAAGTTTGTAATAGGAATAAAATGAGTTAATTTTGGGATGTACTAACTTATTTATAAAATGTATTGATAAGCCAAGTTATTAGTTATTTATAGACTAGACAGTAAGCATAACTAAGAGGCCAAGAAGCAAACAATATAAATACAAAATAACAATTAACTTGCCTTTATTTGTACATTCTCTTGCACTTAAGTACTACACAATTCAAAACTCCTAACACAGGTAAGGTATTTTATGCAAATATCATTTCTTTCTCTAGTTACCTAACTCTCCTCTTTTGGTCTTGCTCCCTCTAAGACCCAATTCCTGTACAGCATGAATTAAATTCTTGTACCGCAATTATCTCTTTCTTTAGGCTTAGTCAAAATTCCTAGTACCACACACCATTCTGAATAATTTCCACATTGATCATGAGATCAAACAGGAGATATATTATAAAATTTGCAAATAGTTTTCCCCTAGATATTTTTAAGAAAATACAGCTTAACAAAATCATACATTTTCATTCTATCTTTACATGTAGCACAACAAATACACAGAAACACAAATAATTTTTAAAGAATACACATTGTTGTTGTTGTTAGGTGCCATTGAGTTTAACTCATAATGACCCTCACAGGGTTTTCATTGGCTGTTTGCTTCAGGATTGCTTCAGGAGTGGATTGTCACATCCTTTTCCCTTTTTGTGGTGCTGGGGAGGTAATCCAGGTCTTCAGAGAGTGCAGAGCAGTTAGAAATCCATAAATACTTCTCAGAAGTAAACCACTTACCCTTCTGATATAGCAGACTAGGAAGATCTCAATGAATTCTTTTAGTAGATGAAAGTTAACAATAACGTATGTATGTTTTCTTCTATATTTAATGGAATATTTTATTCATAAGAAAGAATATACAAAACATATAAAGGATAAATGCAATAGAATGTAAGGTTAGATTGTTCAGGCTGTTTTATGCACACTATCCATATTCTCTAATCAACTACAAAATTTTTATTTGCTTTATACATTCTTGATTTCAAGTAAAAGATAAATTGTGACAAGCCCTGTTTCTCATTGTGCTTTTCACATTTATTGTGCGTGGTTTTCTCTCTGTCAGTTCATTCAGGATGATATCATTATCTTTCATGGGCATTTTCATAACATTCCTAAAGAAAACTTTGTCACACCAAAGAAAAATAGAATTAAAGCTGCCAGAAGGAAAACAACTACTATACTAGCAGATGATTTTAATTATCCTCACATCTTCTGGAAGTGTGAAGAAATAGACTAAGGAGCAAATACTTTCCTGATTAAATGAATTGAGTGTTCTTTTTTAAATGACCAAGAGGATTTAGAGAGCAGAAGGGAAAGGTAATCTCTATAATTAATTCACTTGTAAAAGCCTAACGTGAAGGTGGAGAGATCATTGGGTAATTCTTTGAAGGAAGTAATTATAAAAATTGAAGATTTCAAAGGTTGTACTGTTTTTTGTTTATTTGTTGAAGTTGTCCAAGATTCTGCTTTACTTGCTTCTACAGTCAATACCCACGGAAGAGAAGCAGTCAAGAAATCAAAAGACACAGTGTATTGGGAAAGTTGCAAAAGATCTCTTTAAAGTGTTGAAAAGTAAAGATGTCACACTGAAGACAAAATAGTACCTGATTCATGCCATGGTATTTTCAGTTATATTATGTGACTCTGAAAGCTGGAAAGCAAATAAGGGAGACAGGAGAAGAATCGATGCTTTTCAATTATGGTGCTGGAGATGAATATTGGATATATCATGGAATGCCAAAAGACCCAATAGATCCATCCTAGAAGAAATACAATCAGAGCGCCCCTTGGAGCAAAGATGGCAAGTCTGTATGTGACAATTTTAGACATGTTTTCAGGGGGGACCAGGCCCTGGAGAAGGACATCATATTAGGTAAAGTGGCGGGTCAATGAAAAAAAGGAAGACCCTCAACAAAATGATTGACACCATGTCTTCAAGAATAAGGGTAAATAATAAAAAAGACCATGCGCCTTGCACAATGTTGGGGAGTATTTCACTTTGTGTATATAGGGTAACTATAAGTTGGACAGGACTTGATGGCACCTAACAAAAACAACTGTTGGTGGGTTGTTTATTTTTAATTTGTGGTACTAGGGATCAAATCCAGGGCCTTGCACATGCTGGGTAAGCCTACTCTCACTGAGCTACATCCTCAGAACTACACTTTTCATTTTTTAATTAACAAGGTATTATTAATGGACAGCCAATAATTTTTTAAATTTCAGATTGACAAGCACAAGATACCTTCCACAGATAAAATCTAGAGGAACCATCTTGAGGCCCTTCTTTGCCTTTTATATATCATTTACTTCTGAGTATATTTCTTACTACATGGCTTTTCCACTTAATTTCCAATAATCCTTCTTCAGTTTCTCAAATGCTCTTTCGTTTTCTCTCCCTTTCCATCTAAATTCATTGTTATTTCTTCATTGCTATCTCAGAGTAGAATTTTCCTGAAAGGCATTATTAAAAGTCTTCTGATATCTTCTGATATCTGCTCTCCTAACCTCAAGCAAGGTGAAACGTTTCTTGATCTTATCATTCCAAGTATTTCAATGACATCTTATTTTATAAGAGAGATTATGAATTATTTTCCTGTGGGACAATTAAAACCAGAAGAGCTGTCTTTCTGTCAGAAGTCATTTAGGTAAAACTTGCATGAAAATATGGGAAATGCACAAGACAGCCTAAAAATCCTTTCTTAGTCCTATTGAGTATAATAAGATTATGCATTATCCCAGTTATTTTAAAAAATATTCTTATGAACAAAAGGACATTCACTCAGTTATACAGTGAGGCTTATGTGTTGAAATGGATTTGGGTCATGAATGAATTAGACAATTTTAAAATATGAAATATTAATTAATGATGCCTCATATTCTCTCCTGAATGGAAGTAGAGCTGTCAAATTCTGAGACAGTGGGAAACATTTCAGCTGTTAGTCAATTTGAGCTATCTTTCTAGACAATAATAATTTTTAAATATTCCAAGTGATATGTTCTATGCATTGCTGAAATGGTATAGTAAATCTCCCTAAGCTAAATAGGAAAAACACAATTATATGAAATTTTGCCAAATTTTTAATCAATTAGAGAGGAAATATTTATATTTATGAGAGAAAACCTTTAAAAATAGAATAATTATGAGTATTGAAAAGATAAATGATATATCCATTTGTCAAATGGTTACTGAAAATTTTGTGTCTGATACAGTTCTAAGTGCCATCAGCATACATGAGTATAACATTAGTCTTGCTATTGAATATCTTATAGGCTCCTAGGAAAGACTTTTTATACTCATAACTATAAGCCTATACAGTTATTTCAGTGTCATAATAAAGTAAAAATATCAATAATCTACATATTTTAGGAAGAAGGGATCACTTTAGTCTGGCCATATTTAATTGGGAGTTTGGAGATGTCATATTAGTTGGCTTAAAGTGATTGGGAGCATTCAATAAAAGGTGAAAGTAGGGGTAAAAAATATTCCAGGCAGCAGAAATATAAGTAGAGGTGGAGGTACAGAAACAGAGAAGCCAAGGACAGGGTAGGAGAGTTCTGAATGGGCTATGGCAAAATACTGGCCACATACAAGTGAGTCAATGCAATTGTTGAGAGGTTATTTGACCCAAATTTTGGTTCATTCTAGGTGCAAATTTAAAATTTTTGAACTTTATTCTTTTGGGAGTAGGAAAATACTAAAAGAATTAGTGTTATTCTCATTTAATCAGAACCTCAACTTCTATGAGTTTGTCAACATTTCATTTTCAATTAAAGAGATTAAAGAATTGTATATTATCATATGCAATCTGTAGCCTATGAAAAGTTTTAGAGGGCTACAAAGTCAGAAACAGATTAGAATTTCATGCAGACTAGATGTGGGCAAGCAAGCTCTCACCTAGCACTCTGCCCAGCCTGACTCAAATCTGCACACAATTCTAATCCATATCTGACTTTGTAGCCCTCTAAAACTGTTGAAAGGGTACAGATTGCATTAGAGAATATATAGCACCGTATAGTATTTCCAAAATTACACAGATAGTAAATAATATTTGTTCCAAGTGCACATTCTTTCTACAACACAATATGACACATCTACCGCAATAATATGTGCACTGTAGTTTTTATCAAAGATAAAATAGTGGTGTAGAGTAAGAAAAAGACTATCATGTGTGGGGAACGCACCTTCTGGTCTGGCCCAGATGTTCAGATGGGTGGCACCACCGCACACACAGATAATTAAAACACAAATCACTTGGGACCCTTGGTGTGGACTCCTGTGGTCCTTGGGAATGCCTGAGAGATGTGGGAGAAAAGGAAAATGCCTTGGGTGCTTTTGCCTTGTGGGGACCAAAAGCAGGTCTTTATTGTCTCTCTCTCTCTCTGCCCTGACAATGGCAGAGAGAAACCCAAACAAGTGTTAGCAGCCTAAGTGCTGCAGTTCTTTTTGCTGCTTCAGGGGCAGCTGCTGCTCTTCTGCCTCCAGCAGCTCTTCTGCCTCCGGTGCTGGGACTGGAGACTGTCCTCAGCTTCTGTCCCTATGCGCTGGACAGAGGGACTGTCCTCAGCTTGCTTGCAGTCCTTGAGAGCGCTGTCTAGTTGTCCTGGTCTGGTGGTCATGAGGAGAGATGCTTCCCTGTTGCTGGTCAAATCCAGAGAGAGAGTTCTTTCTTCATCAGTGGTCAGAAGGAGAGAGAGTTCCCAGCAGGAAGCTAGCAGCCAACAGCTCCCTGCATTACCAACAGCAGCCACTGCCAGCTCTCAGCATCACCATCAGCCTCCAATCCCTCAGCATTACCATCAACAGCAGCCACAGCATTCAGCACCACCATCAGCTGCCTCAGCTCTCAGCATTATCATCACCAGCAGCTGCCAGCCTCCAGCTGCTCTCATGCAGAGCTGGCTTTGTTTATACAGCCCTGGAGGTAACTGCCTAGGGGCACCAGGGGCTAGGTGCAGCCAATTTAGGAGTGACATTCAAATAAAGAGTGAAACCAGATGTCACTCCTTGGGTAATCAAGGGGAGATCCTTGATTACCAATCAGGTGGCAAGATGAGGGTTGGATAATTCCCTACAATCATGAGGGATATGAAGTTATTGTAAGGACATTCTGGGTGAGATGACATGGAAGCTAAAGGTAATTACACTAGGAATGTAATAGAAAAGAAATATTTCAAATGGCACTACAAAGAATCTACATAGCTCCTTTACCGAAGTATGAAGAGAATACCAAAATAACGTCAAGTGGCTAGTTCCTTCTATATTAAAAATCAATAAAAAATTTAAACTTTATCCCATTTAAGACCAAATGTTTTAACTATAGATGCTTAAATGTTAAGAAATAGTTCTGTGATTCCACACATAACTCTCTCAAAACCAAAAGTGTTATTAGATATAATTCTTAATCCATCTGCTTGATATTTTTTATTTTTGTAATTTAAGTTAAAATAGCCTAGTAAAATTCAGGGAAATATAAGCACGTTGTTATGTTGATTAAAGTGATTCTTAGGATTGATATTTTCAGTTCATTTATGCCAGAAAGAGTTTATATGCAAGAAGGTAATTTAAGAAGCTAGAGGAATTAAAAATGCATTTCCCTTTCAAGGCAAGTGAAAGCATCATTAATTCTAAGTATTTCCTTGATGCCTGTCACTATGGTATCAAATCACAGAATTATTAGAAGAGAAGCATTAAAAGGAACTCAAATTCCTATGTCTTTTTTTTTAAGCCTATTGTAAGTCATATCAAAGCTTAGTAACTAAGAGACATACTTCCAAGGTATTCATTCTAAGGTCAAAGGAAAACGTTATAAAAGCATGTTTGAAGTATTCCTGCAAATTGTAATAGTGAGACTAGAGTTAGTCTCCAAGGTTAAGGGTCAGGATCTGGGACATCAACCCAAAAACTTTCTGCCTCCAGCATCAAACAATGAATGAGGTTCACTGGAATCCAACAAGGACAAAAATCACAAACTTGAGTAAAATGAGATGTTCTAAGAATGACCAGGACAGAGAAGTGAGATATTAGTGAGAAAAAATTCTTTTTGAGTTACGTTTATAATTTTGCACAAACTTGTGAGTAGTCCTTCCTCTGTTTAAAAACAACATACTGGTTCTATTAAAATTAAGCATGACAGAAGTGATGCCACTAGTGCTATCATCCTGAACTAAAGACTCTTGGTATAAACAGAGGGAGAAGGACCCAGCCCCCGCTCCCAAAACAATCAGCCATCGAAAATCCTATGAATAGCAGAGAAGCACAGATAATAGTGCTGGGCATGGCACAGTGCTGGGTAACAATGTCGGGTAGTGTTTTGTTCTGTTGTACATAAGGCGCTATGAGCTGGACCCCATGAGATGGCACCTAAGAATGACAACAACAGTATAGATAGAAGTCACTTTCTTGGCTTTCAAGCAGAAAATTCAGAACCAGTTTAAACATTCACATGTATGTCTAAATTGATAGCCACATTTGTGTCTCAGTAGCATTAACAGAAGTGGTTGAGGACATCCATTATGAACAACAAACATTTGTGTGTTTGAATAACAAGACACCACACTCAAAAATATTAATCAAACACAGATTTTAAACACTTTCATAAAAATGTCAACTAAAAAACATATCATACATCTAAATGCAAAATACAAAACTATAAAGTTCTTAAATGATAGAAGAAAATTTAGATGACCTGGATTTAGTAATGACTTTTAGATACTACCCCAAAGCACTATCCATGAAAGAAAAAACTGATGTGAGACTTCTTCATTAAAATTAACAACTTTGGCTCTGTGGAAGATATTGTTAAGAGAATGAAAAGACAAGCCACAGAGTAAGAGAATATATTTGTAAACACAGATCCAAGAAAAGACTTGTATCCAAATACAACAATTTTTTAAAATCTTTAAAGACTCAATATTTAACAAATCCTAATTTAAAAACTGATCAAACAAAAAAATTCAACAGACACTACAACAAAAAATATCTACAGATGCCAAATAATCAGAAAAACAGTAGCTCAGTATGACATCTCGTTGTTTGTTGCTGTGAGATGCTGTTGAGTCAGGAATTCCAAATTAAAACAATAATTAGATACCACAATTCACCTATTGTTGTTGTTGTGTTGTGTTGTGTTGTTAGGTGCCCTTGAGTCAGTGTCCAACTCATAGCAACCCTGTGTACAATAGGCAAAACACTATTGTCAGTGCTTCTCTGCTATTCATAGGGTTTTCAGTGGCTGATTGTTTATTGGGAGTGGGCTGCTGGGTCATTCTCCCAAGCCTACAGCATCTGTTTTTCCCAGGCACTCTTAAGTACTAACACATCTAAGTACTAACCAAGTCTGACCTTGCTTAGCATCCGATCTCTGATGGGATTGAATGCCACAGTAGTATGGCTGCAGGCCAATTCACCTATTAGCATGGATAAAATCCAAAGTACTAGAAGTATCTACTGGTGAGGATATTAAACAATAGAAATTCTCATTCATTTCTGAAGGTAATGCAAAATTATGCAGCCACTTTAGACGACAGTATGACAGTATTTTGCAAAGCTAAACATAGAGTTAGCATATGATTCAGGAACTTTGAATGAGTTGAAAACTTATGTGTCTACAAAAAACTGCACACAGATATGTATAGCAACTTTATTCATAATTTCCAAAAATTGGTAGGAACCAGGATGTCCTTTAATAGGTAAGTAGACCACCAAACTTTGGTTTGGAATATCATTTAGCAATAAGAAGAAATAAACTATTAAGAAAAAAAGACATGGAAAAATCTTAAGTATATATTGCTAAGTGAAAGAAGCCAGTATGAAAAGCTACATATGTCTAATTCCAAGTATACAAGTTCTAGAAAAGGCAAAGCTATGTAGACAGTAAGAAAGCAATGGTTGCTAGAGGTTTGAAGACAAAGTGAGGGAAGGAAGAGAGAACAAGTGGAGCACATGGATTTTTAGAGCTGTAAAACTATTTTGTATAAAATTGTCATGGTGGATAATGTACATTTTCCAAAAGCCATAGAGTATACAACACAAAGAGTGAACTCTACAATAAACTATGCACTATAGTTTAGCTCAGTGGGTAGAGCGCTGCGCTGCAGTCTCTGAGGTCCCGAGTTCAATTCCCAGCACCACAAAAAATGGGAGAAGGGCCTGGCAATCCACTCCCAAGGCAATCCCGAAACAGTCAGCCATTGAAAACCCCATGAGGGTCGCTATGAGTCGGATACCGACTCCACGGCACCTAACAACAACAACAACATAGTTGATAACAGTGTATCAGTATCAGTTCATCAATTGTAACAAATGTATCACAATAATGCAAGATATTAATATTAAATATTAATATTATTAATAAAGATATTAATAACAGGAAAGTCTGTGTACCAGAAGGTGGTAGGCACATGGAACCTCTTTATATTATATGCATAGCATTTACATGCACATATAATTGTTCTACAAAAGTATATTAATTTTTGAAAGAAAATTATTTTGAAATGTTTAGTCTTGAAAAAATAGAGCTTTGCATGACAACATCAAGGAAAATATGTCATTATAATGTTAATTCCATGTGATTCCACCAAAATTCTAATACTCTCCCTAAATAAAGAAGGTGTTACATTAATCACTGAAATAATTTAAGAATCCTTTACCATTTTACATGAATTCCAAAAACGAATACATTAAACTGTAAAATAGAGATGTTAAGAACAATTGCTGTTGTTCTTGTTGTTAGATGACATCCAGTCAGTATCCCCCACATAGGGACTCTACGTACAACAGGCACTATTTTTAGTGTTTCTCTGCTATTCATAGGATTTTCAATGGCTGATTATTTTGGGGGGAAATAGTGGATTGCTGGGTCCTTCTCCCAAGCATATTGCACCTGGTGATGCCAGGTCGTCTCCCACCCAAGTACTAACCAGGCTCCACCTGCCTAGCTTCTGAGAGCTGATGGGATAAGATGCCACAGTGGTATAGCTGAAGGCACCAAGAACAATAACATCAAGTTAAAAAAATAGCAAAAATGCATCATCTATAACCTATCAGGAAGTTAAAAAATATTCTAAATAAAAGGAATCTATTCAACCTCTGCAAAGACATAGTATAATGTACATTATCTCCACAACTGAGAAAGAATAATTTCAAACATTTTGGAGATCAAAGAATTCACAAGTACATTGAAATGTTTAATGTGTATACCAGGTAACACAGTAATTTCATCATGAAATTTATTCTAAGAAGATAATCAGACAAGGGCAAAAAGATTTATGTGTACAGATATCCATTCAAATCTTGTATAATAGGGGAAAATTGGAAGTAACACACATGCCCACCATTGTTGTTGTTGTTAGGTGCCGTTGAGTCGGTATCCAACTCATAGCGACACTCTGTACAACAGGGGAAACACTATTGTCAGTGCTTCTCTGCTGTTCATAGGGTTTTCAATGGCAGATTGATTTTGGGGAGGGGGTTGCCAGGTCCTTCTCCCAAGCCTACAGCTTCTGGTGTTCCCAGGCAGTCTCCCATCCAGGTACTAACCAGGCCTGACCCTGCTTAGCTTCCGAGATCTGACGGGATCGGATGC
>VMDO01019108.1:0-40479 GCA_007922755.1 Pedetes capensis | reverse complement strand
AGGATTCAGAAGAGGGCGGGGAACTAGGGACATCATTGCTGATGTCAGGTGGATATTAGCTGAAAGCAGAGAATATCAAAAAGATGTCTATCTATGTTTTATTGACTACGCAAAAGCATTTGATTGTGTGGATCATAACAAATTATGGATAACACTTCGGAAAATGGGAATACCAGAACACCTAATTGTGCTCATGAGATATCTGTACATGAACCAGGAGGCAGTTGTTCGAATAGAACAAGGAAACACTGAGTGGTTTAAAGTTGAGAAAGGTGTGCATCAGGGCTGTATACTTTCACCCTATCTCTTCAATTTATACGCTGAGCAAATAATCTGGGAAGCTGGACTTTCTGAGGAAGAACATGGCATCAAGATTGGAGGAAGATTCATTAACAACCTGCGTTATGCAGATGACACCACTTTGCTTGCTGAAAATGAAGAGGATTTAAAACATTTACTGATGAAGATCAAAGATCATAGCCTTCAATATGGGTTACGACTAAACATCAACAAAACAAAAATCCTTACGACTGGGTCAGCACACAACTTCACATTAAATGGACAAAAGATTGAGGTTGTCCAAGATTTTACTTTGCTTGGCTCTATAATCAACACCCGTGGAAGCAGCAGTCAAGAAATCCAAAGACGCATTGCTCTAGGAAAAGCTGTGGCAAAAGATCTCTTTAGAGTATTGAAATGCAAAGATGTCCCATTGAAGACGAAGGTGTTTTTGACTCATGCCATGGTATTTTCAGTGGCATCATATGGTTGTGAAAGCTGGACATTGAACAAGAGAGACAGAAAAAGAATTGATGCTGTTGAATTGTGGTGCTGGAGACGTCTATTGAATATACCATGGACTGCCAATAGAACCAACAAATCTGTCCTAGAAGAAGTACAACCATAGTGCTCCTTGGAAGCAAGAATGGCCAAACTGTGTCTTACATATTTCAGACAGATAGTCAGGAGAGAACAATCCCTAGAGAAGGACATTATGTTTGGAAGTGGCAGGTCAACGCAAAAGAGGAAAACCCTCCACCAGATGGAGTGACACAGTGTGTGCAACAATGGGCTTAAACATAAATAAGATTGTTTGCCTGGCACAGAATAGGCAAGTGTTTTGATCTGCTGTACATAGGGTCGCTATGACTCGGACTTGACTCGACAGCACCTAACAACAACAACAACATGTGTATTAAAGTTCACATTCAGGCAGACACCTCAAATAATAAACCTATTTACTATTCTTTCCAAAGAAGCCATGTCTAATTTCACTAAATCTATATCTATCTGAGGGCTGGGGTTTGGCTCAGTTGGTAGAATGCTTCTCTGCACTCTCTGAGGATCTGGGTTTGATCTCCAGCACTGCAAAAATGGGAGAAAGACATGGTAATCCACTTTCTAAGCAATCCCGAAACAATCAGCCACTGAAAACCCTGTGAGGGTCGCTGTGAGTTGGACCTGACTAGATGGCACCTAACACAATAACAACAACATATCTACCTGCATGTATATTTCCATCTTAGTCCCTTTAGGCTGCTACAACAAAAACTTATTTCTCACAGTTCTGAGGCCTGGGAAATCCAAGATCAGGGAATTGGCAAATTCCTTGTCTGGGGAAAGCTTGATTTTCATGGAAGTTGACTTTTGACTGTGCCATGTGGCAAGGGCCAATGAGCCTCTGCTCTCATGATCTAATTAACTCCCAAAGGCTACATCCCTTAATACTATCACTTTCAGGATTAGGTTTCAACATATGCAGTTTAGGAGCACAGAAACATTTAGGCTTCAGCAAATCTGTAGCTGTGAAGCCTTTTCCTTAAGCTTGGTCTTGTGCTAATTATTGTTTCTACTCTGATGTTACAAAATTAAACAACTCCAGATTTTCTCTACTGAGATGTTGTTGTTGTTGTTAGGTACTGCCGAGTCGGTATCCGACTCATAGTGACCCTCATAGGGTTTTCAATGGCTGTTTTGGGATTGCCTTGGGAGAGGATTGCCAGGTCCTTCTCCCATTTTTGTGGTGCTGGGAATTGAATTCGGGACCTCAGAGACTGCAGCATAGCGCTCTGCTAACTGAGCTAAATCCCAGCCCTCTACTGAGACATATCCCTCTAAATTTACTCTATAGAAGTCAATGGAGGTTATCAGGTGCTTATAACTTGCCTTTCATAATTATAGTTCAGGAACAGAATATTAAGTCTTTTATTCTTTTTCACACATTCTCATTCTGTCTCTCTCTCACCCCCTCTCTCAACACCTGCTCATAACTATTATTATTTCTGCTACATTAAGTAAATAGTAAGCAATACAGAAAAAATCCAAATGTTGTAATTTTGCTATGGAAAGGATTATAATTTTAATTAAGGTCCATTCTTAGTACTACATTTTTGCTTCCATGATATCACCAAAGTCCATTTCCGTAGACACTTAAGGCCTAGGTTCCTCTGATGCTGAAACTATAGAAACTATAGCTAAAAACAAGCTATTATTAGCTTGTTTTTTCATAATTTTAAACTGATTTGGGACAATTCAGTGAATCATAAACTGGAACAAACATTTTTATCACCATGTAGGACTATCAAGTAATATCTTGAAAGTTTATTAGCTTTTGTAGTTTTGAAAAAAGTTTCATACACATTATTCCAACTACATTGATCACTTATTTTACTGAATTGACCCTAGTGTCTGTTACACAAATCACGTAAACAAAATCTTTTTTTATTCAGCTAGAAACATGGTCAGTGATGAAAATTGATGTTATTTATTTTCCAAACAGAGGCAACATAAATATAGTATTTTTCATCGGCACAAATAATTAGCTACTGAAAGGAGTGGGCCATCTATAATTTATTCAAAGTACCTTAACCACCCCTCACTACCACTCTTCATTAGAAACAAAATCCCATCACTGACAGAAACTTAAAAATTTGAAATTTTAATTCAGTGTGCCAAAAATTAAATGTGTGGTGTATACATCACTTAAACTTTGAGGCATCTTTCAAATTGGAAACACAGGGCATGGCAGTATCTTTTAAGACATCAGTCAGAAAGTCCTGATGTGCTAGGTGCAGTGGCACCTAATCTCAGTGACTGGCAGGCTGAGGCAGGAGGATCACTGATTTAAGACCAGAGGCAGCCTATAAAAGAGTAAAAAGTAGCTGAGAGTGCATCTCAGTATTAGCACACTTGAAAAGTATATGCAAAGCCCTGGGTTTAACTCCTAAGTACCACACACACAGGTGTCTCTGTGGTATGATGCCTTATCTCCCTTTGGGTATATTCCCAGTACCGGTATAGCTGGGTCATATGGAGTTTTCTTTTAATTTTGCAGAGGCTAATTTGCACAGGTTGCCTGTGACTTCAAACTTGCAGTCCTCTTGCCTCAGACTCCTAAATTTCTGGGATTACAGCTTTTAAAAATGACTGTTAGAATTCAAAGAAAGGCATAAAATTTAGAAATCATAATAGACAACTAATGAGAATCAGAACTGAAAACCAAGCATTAAGAGTGAATCCCTTGGTGAGAAGATGATGTCACTGCTCTGGGCCCTTGTATTTCTTTCACCTTTGTTAGTATCCAACTTTAAGCAGCATGATGATTAATATTAAAGTGTTACTATAAAATGCTTTGAGCTATGATTTGGAGAGTAATATAAAGATCATCATTATATGGAAGCAAATGTATCAAATAAGATTAGCTATTGGATTGAAAGCATCTATTCCACTTTCTGTACTTACTGTCATTGAAACTAGTATTGAAATGCAGTTAAGGTAGCAAGAAGACACTGTGAAATATCCAGAACCAATGATAAATATAGCAGCTCCCCGTCCAAATGAACTAAGAATTGAATACTTATTCATGTTGAGATTGGCTCTGTTCATTATTTAAACAAATAAATGTTTCAGAAATTAAAATGAAAATGACATATAAAGACTTAAAATGATAGCAGTGATTCCAGTATTCATAACTGAAAACTGTTACAAAACCTGAAAAGTCAGATTTAAGACATGGAGATAAATGAGAGACATCAGGAGGTAGGCAGTATCTCCCTTATTCTCATTTAGCAAGTTACTGCTTTTATCTTGTCTAAGCTAAAGAGCTGAGATAAAATAGTTGCTCTCCTGATGTGGAGAACTTTGTAGCAGAAATCACATGGATTTATATTTTCTTGACTAAAGTCTGACTTCTCTGATTTTTCAGCATGTTTCTCAATTTCATGCCAAGGAAGATGTTTGTAAAATAGCTGTAACTTTTTCTCTTGCTCCCTTCTCAAAGGGAGTATCACACACTTAGAAAAAAATGATACTACATTAGTGTCCTAGCTCCCCCAAATATAGGTTAATGTACAGTATCAGTCAATATTTAATTGCCATTTGTGATTTCAAGGAAAAGAGGGCCAGGAGAAATGAAGCAGTGTGTGTGAAAATAATTAATTCCCACATGTCTGATTTGATATTCTTCAAAAATTGTTCACGTGTATTTCATTATAAAATTTAGATTCTTGAAAACATATCCCACCAATTACCTGTTACAGATAAGTACTTTTGCAAGTACTCCAATTAGAATTCACTTATTAGAGAAGGAAGGAAAATCTAGGCTTGTTTGAAGACACTCCATGCCCCTTTCTGATAAGAATTATTACCTTCTCTGTCAGATCTAAAAATTCTGTGTCCATTAATGCTGTTATTAAAACTTTTCAACACTTTTCCCAGTAGGTTCCTAGATGCACTTTGCCTATTCTCTGCAAGGAATTGCACCTGTGGACATGAAAACATATTTTAAATTATGCTTTTCAGGTATTGCTTTGAATACATATTCATTTTAGTAACTTTGTTCTGAAAGGCATTGATTATTTACAGCTATTAGCAACTGAATGGTCAGTGATATTAAATTGTGTATACTTGGAATACTCAAGTCATGCGTAATCACTTAGCAAATCATTATATGAAATGACTTGTACATAGTCGGTGTGCTGTGACCTTCAGTGGTCGTAGATAAAGCCTACTGGATAGTCGCCTGCACCCACACTACTGTGGCATCCGATCCCATCAGATCTTGAAAGCTAAGCAGATTTGGGTCTGGTTAGTACTTGGATGGGAGTCCGTCTTGGAACACCAGGTAGGCTTGGGAGAAGGACCTGACAACCCACTCCCAAAAAATCACTAACAATTGGAAACCCTATTAGTAGAGAAGCACTAACAATAGTGTTTTCCCTGTTGTACGTAGGGTCGCTATGTGCCGGACATCGACTTGATGACACCTAACAACAACAACAACAACAGCAACAATGTATAGTCTCTTCATCTTAAATGGTAGTGCCTAGAGAGCAGATTGTATAAGAAGGGCATTTTATGGCAGTATAATTATCTAGAATTATTTATACCCTCCTCCATTGATCCATTTTTTCAAGAAATACTTATTGAAAAATGAACAAAACTGACATTGTCTCCCAGTGCTTTTTGGTCAGTGGGAGAGATAGGCAGTGAAAGGAATACTTAGAATTCTATATAGCAAGTGCTTTGAGAGGGCGCAGACAGATGCCTGGAGAGGAACGTCTATCTGAAAATCTAGGTCATTCAAATCTGAACCTTCGAGGTGTCTGGATTGAATACTCAGGCTTAGGTCACTATCATATGGGTGGATAATAGGTAAAACAATGACAGAGGAAGAGATGACCCATTAGAAGAGCTAACGACCAAGGACAGAATCCCAGGCAGCACTACCCTTTAAATGACAGGCTTCTGCCCTATTTTTTTTCTGAAAATGTAATGTTGGTCTCTCCTATGTAAAGATGGGAACATTTTCAAAGGCACTAAATATATCTCTAACTCTGTTTTCTATAGGTTCTAGTATTCAAGTAGACTTGTGAGACAGGAGTGTCCTCTGTTTTTTTTTGTTTGTTTGTTTGTTTTTTTTTTTGAATGCTCTCAACTTTATCTCTCTGAAGTCCATGCATGTGTTTCTTTCAAATTGCCATTGTTTTTCATCACAAATTATGGAGCTTGAGAGATTGCTTTGTGAGAAGCAGGCTCTGGTTATTTAAAATAGTTTCAAAGCACATGGTTATATCTTTATTATGTAACTCCTTTTATATTTGTTGGTTGCTTGCAGAGGAAAAAGAAAGGGTAAAATATTCCTCTGGTCCAAAGTATCCTAAATGGAACTTAAAGCTCATGAGAAATGAGGACAGTAAATCCATGTATAATAAAACTCTGCTCATAACTTTCTGTCTCTTGAGAATTTAAAGGAGTTTTGTTGTGCATAACGTTGAGGAATGATTCTTCCCCAGTGAACTAACATATAAGTGTGCTCTTAGGCCATTTACAGTGTTGTAAAGCAAGTAGGAAGACAGGACTGATGTTTTTACCTAATAAAATCTTTGAGGAAGGCATGTCTCCCTAAAGTATGTCTGCACTTGATCTGATAACAGGCAAACAATTTCATTTCACCTTAGGCTGCAAAGACAAGAAAGACAAATATAATTTCTTCCATTCTCTTTGTCAGATTTTCTTTTCTCCCTGTTAAAATGAGATTATCTCCTTTTAGACATTGTAATGTATTTTGGAAAAAAATTCCATTATGCATAATTATAATGGCCTGGCCCATGGAATGAGGATAATGTTGAAGAAGAAGTTAACCCTAAGGATAACAACACTATCAAGTTTAATCAAAGCATTTGATCCTGAAGCTTTTCTTTATAGCCTAAAGTTAACATTTATCTTATCCTTCAAAATGATTTTATGTTAAAACATGTTCTCCTTGTTATTGAGTCTACTAACTTTGGAAATCATATTGCCAAACTATAGATTAGCATTTTATTTTCTAATTGCAAATCTAAATCATGCAATCATACTTTTTCCTTGATGCAGATAATTTGATGGCTGATAGCAATGGCATAGTTCAAACCTCAAGGTGAATTAAGTAACTAGCTATTATAAAACTTCGAAACCTAGAAAAGGAACAAAATGGAATTGTTAGAGTTATTTTCAACCTACCTCAAACCTAAGGGGATCTCTATGCCTTTTCTTATAATAATCACTACCAGGCCACTTCTGTCTAGCTTGTGTACACAATGATTTTAACTGTTCACATATCTAGTGTCTTCTGGAAAGAGGCAGGCAGCCTTCACATTGTGTGCTGCAGGTGGATGGCAGGCCTATTTTCCATACATATGGGTTTGCTGCTACCACTGAAACTTTTCTCCACTTGAAAGAGCTGTTGAGCCAGCATCACCTCCTTCAATGTATCCTACACACAGCTGCCAGAATAAATGTCCTAAAGTCCAGTTCTTGTTCTGTCATTCATTTCTTAAATTCTTCAATGTCTTATCTAAGCTTGATGAATAAAGTCCATGTTGGGCATCCACAGCTGTCATGATCTAGATGCCTCATTGTTCGCTGTTGTCTTCCTCACACGAGAGGTGCCAGTAAAACGAAATCCTATTTACAGTATGTGCCTCACATCTCCCTCACCCTCTAATTTGACTGCATGCACATTGCTCATTCTACTTGGAATGCTGGATCCATAATTTTCTCCCTCTAATCTCCACATTTTAAAGTCTAGGCCTATCAAAAATGCCAGGTTCTTTACAATGACTTCCCTGATTCCTGATTGCTCCATTTGGAATTACTCCTGAATTCTCATAATGCTTTTTCTGAATGTCTCTAATTTGTATCACTTTCTCTTTTTTTTTGAACATATCTAAACCCTCTTGATAAAAGAAACAAGGTCCACATGGATAGCATTTATCTTTTGCTCTAGACATATAATTATGAAAAATTCAAGCAAAAAAATGCTTGCTTTTGGTAGAACTAGTAGCCATATTTTTTTAGCAATGTCCACATATACTTGACTTGAAGTAATGTAATTTCTGTGATGTAGTGAAATGAGAGTACTTCAGAAACGTTGTACTGAAAAAAAATACTTGTTTTAAATATGAAAACACTGTTTTGAATTAAAAGGAATAGTAGAATGAATTTTAGGTCAATATTTTTGATTTATCACCCAAATGTTTCATTATGATTTCCAAAGAATCATTTTTTTCGTCAGTCTTAAACTCAGACACATGTCATCCAAATTAGTAATCATTTTCTTTGTTAAAACAAATGCACTCTGGTGATACAAGAATTAAATCTAATTTAACAAAGTGCATGGAGTACTGACTCTGTAAGATGGTGTTAGAGAATTATATAACAAAAGCAGACTATTCTTTCAAGTATTTTAAAATCTAACAGCCCAAATTTTAAACCATAATCACATAAGAGCAGTTAAAGAACATTTCCTTTTTTTTTTTTTTTTTTGCCATTTGTGTGCATGTATAGACTCAGACTAAAGACAATTCATTTGTTTAATTTCTACTAGTATGGGGCAGCTATTTATGTTTTTCTTTAATGCTTTTTTAAATCTTTCTACAAAATATATGTCTTGAGCAATATATGCCTTGGACAACACAAAATTATCACAACTTGATTTTTACAAGGCCACTCCAGAATTTGGAATATTTAACTATCTTCATAAGGTCAATGTAAGTATACAAAACCTGAGCATAAATATACTCCACAGCACATGGCCATATAATCTTCACTTACTACATAATCTTCACCCAAGGAAAACTATAAATTTTGAAAAAGCCAGCAGTCTGAATCTGTTTTGAGGTACTACAGAGTCTTCATTCATTTTAATTATCCACCTTAACAGAGAGACTTTTTTTGATGATTATTTATGTTTTGACCGATGATGTTTTCATGATGGCTGTTGACTGGCTTCTATCTTCCATATTCCCCAGAGCTCTATGGATGCCTTAGAATCAAGTAATTTTGACATAGAAAGGACTTTGGTGACCTATCTAGCCCTAATTTTCCATTCTCTATATAAGAATCTGAGACCTTGAGTGAGTAATTTTTCAAAGCCATTTAATCATTTATTGTAACTGGAAATTAGATTTTTACATTCTTACTTTGGTGGTTAGTTTGATAGAATAAGCAATTAGAAAAAAATCTAGCTATCAGTTTTATGAGATATTTAGTCAGTTAAAACTGGTCCATAATGAAAGATAGGCTTTCAATTAATTGTACATGGGCCACTCAACTTTAGTTTATTAACTTTTTATTTTTTTAATATGAGTGTTTCTTTTAAAGTCTTCTCTTTGTAGGTGCCTCTAAAGCTAATTTCCCTTCAGTGCTCTAACCCACCTGCAGTGATTCTTTTACCATCATCTCTGTTGTGGAACCATATCAACTGTATCTTTTTCCTAAAATATTAACTATGTCTTGATCCCTGCACATCTTTAACCTAGCATGGATGAGAAATCTTCAAATATCTCTAGTGGATTAGTTATGAAAGACAGAGTCCATCCTGGCTACCCAATACCAAGTGATGCTGCAGCACTTTCTATGAGATGATTGCTTACTTAACCTCCTGGGGCCTTCATCATTTCAATTAGCATGGGAAAGATGGAGAGTTTGGAAATCCTTAACCTAGTGACAAATGTTTCTAGACACACTGTTTCTAGATAAATGAGATGCCTTATGTCTTTTGGTTTAAGGTTTATAGTTATAAGCTATAAGCTTCCTGAAATTTAGTTTTTCTCAGGAAAAAGAAAATAATAGCTTTAGTATTTTCATATTCCACAGTTACCCATGTTTTTTCTTTTGCCTTAGTACAAACATAAGGATAATATGATTTGTGCATGTTAAGAAAAGATTAGGTTACTCTGATATAGGATTTCAAAAAGGGGGAGAGTTGCTTTGTCTTATATTGTTATAATGTAATTGTATTTGCACTGATTGTTACTCTTTGGCCTGTGAATTCTTTGCTATCTATTTAATTTCTGGAAGAAAGGAATTGCTTGTAAGATATTTTACATTTCATTATGAAATAATAAGGCAGCTAAAGCAAGCTTGATTAAATTATGGCTATTCAGAGATAGAACATTTTCAGTTCCAAATTTAGTATTGTACAATTGGAGTTGTCAATTAGCAGCAATAAAACCATGGCTGGAGCAGACTTATGAGCATATTTAGCTGGCTCCTGTATATGTCCTTTAAAATAAATTTACAATTCATTTTACTATTTTACAATAAAGCTAAACTTTTACCAAGTAGTAATCTTTTATGGTAATATGGAAAAGAATGAGTAGGCACATAAAATAGAAAATAGAGATGTCCCTTTGGCTTATTCTGTGACAAAGTGATAGCTCAGAACTAATTCCTTCCTCATTACATATAATTTTTAAAGGAGGAGAAGTAAGGAATATTTATCATAGGTAAAATACATGAAAATAATTTTTAGCATGCCATATTAGTCAATTCTCAGGAAATGCAGGTATTAAGCTGGACTATAAAAATATAAACCCACATGTTTTCTTTTATAGTTTGCAAATTTGTTACTATGCCTGTTTGAACTAAAGCCATATTTTTGATTTGGTTCATGAAAGGTAACTAGAATCATTAATGAGTATTTTCCATTGTATAATAAATAATACAGACTGTTAAATATACATATAAAAACAAATTTGGATTTGGCTTTAAAATTATAATTAAAATACACTTCTGAATATTATGTAAGAGGTGCTGTGTTATGCCACATAGGAACTATACAAGGGTGCATGGTTCAGAGGAGCCCTGCCATTTAGGAGCTCATATCTAATGACATAGGGCAGATCATTTCTCTCCTGCTTAAAAACAGCCACTGCTTTCTATCTTATATTGATTAGAAACCAAAATCACTTTTTTGTGACTTTGTGAACCCCACCCTGCCACATTCCCATCCCTGGCATCCTTTTGATTTATGGCATCAACACCAGTTTTTTCACTGTTGCACAGAAGCTAGGCACATTCTTGCCTCAGGGGCTTTGCACATCTGCTTATAGGTTTCCTTTAGATTCTCCAGGATCAGTTCCTTCATTTCATTCAAATCTTTACTAAAACATCTTCTCAATGAGGACCACTTTTGCCACTCTTTCTAAAATTGAAACTCATGGCCACTGTTCATATTTTCTTCATGTTTATCTTCTCTGGCATCCATCATTATCGAATATACTATATAGTAAATTTGGGCTGGGATTTAGCTCAGTTGGTAGGGTGACGCTCTGTAATATCTGAGGTCCTGAGTTTGATTCCTAGCAACGCAAAGATGGGAGAAGGACATGGCAATCTACTCCTGAGGTAATCCTGAAACAGCTATTGAAAACCCTTTAAGGGTTGCTATGAGTCGAAAACAACTCGATGGCACCTAACAACATATACTATATTTACTTTTTACCTTGTCTATTTTATAATAGAATGTAAGATGGTAGGAAATCTTGCCTCCTGCATTCTCTGTTATATCTTCCCTGTCTGAAACACCGCCATTTCCACAATTGTTAGGTGCCCTCAATTTGGGTCCAACTCATAGCAATCCTATGTATAATAGAAGAAACACTCGCAACACTCTGCCATGCCTAGCACTATTGTCAGTACTTCTCTGCTATTCACAGGGTTTTCAATGGTTGATTCATTCAGAAGTAGACTGCTAGCTCCTTCTCCCTAACCTGTAGCACCTGGTATACACATGTGGTCTCCCATCCAAGGACTAACTGGGACAACATTACTTAGCTTCTGATATCAGGTGGAATGGGATGCCAGAGTGGTATGGCTGCAAATATTCCCATAGTAGGTGCTCTAAATGTCTAATTAATGAAAACATAAGGCAAAATAGAAGTGTCTTCTAGTAACTATAATATTACAAAGATATTAAATAGTATAAGCAGGGAATGGATAAAATCCTTAAGTTATGGGATTCTGTGATTTGGGTTGGCTTTTAGCAAGTGGAATTCTTTCAGTATATATATATATATTTTGTAAAATACAGTTATATAACTAATAAGCTACTTTTTCTCTCTTATAAATACTGACAATACATTGTTATTTTTCTTTTCATTTTAAAGAGAAGCTAGAAATATATCTATTCTTTTTTGAGAGTAATAATGAAAATGCATCTTCAATTTTTATAAATAATTCCACTTTTAAAATATGCAATGGTTGATAATAGATCTTAAACAGAAATTAATTTCTACTTTACTTTTCTAATTAGCCTCCTCCTACTTGGAGTCTTAATAGCTGAAATAACAGAGATTCATCATGTTTTTAATCAAATTAGCAAGAGAATTTCTTCCTTTATTACCCTTCCATAAAAACCTATTTAGCATAAAATAAAGATGCTATAAGTGTTTCCAGGCAATATTTGATTATGTACAGATTTAAAAGCTTCCAATTGTTGTAGGGTACATCTAATTATATCTTCACTTCTAATTCAGCAATCTGTTTTTCCAGTTGTTTCAGTCTGGCATATCACTCATTTCTCCAATCAGCAGAAAAAAGACATAATACCCCAGCAAAGCATTGATCAAGTAATTTTCCTAACTGAATAACTGGAGTTCTTCATAGGCAGTACTGGAAGCTGCAAACAAATATCATCATTTGTTCAACTAATTGGAAAAAATCACTAAGGGAGAAAGAGGATTTAGAAAACAATTTCCCATGAAAGCAAGATTTCCAGGTATGTATGTGGATGCACAAAAATGTGCAGCTTTAAGCCTCAATTTGAGGAAACATCCAACCGAGAGCACTGCACCACAGACGGTAGAGAGGACACCTGGTTTGGAGAGGAAGAACACTCAGATTAAGCAGTGTGTGTAGTTCACTTTATCAGGAAAGAATCGCCTCTTCCCTGACTGAGGTGGGGGTTTCTGAGTGAGGTGCACAACCAGAGTGACTTATCTCCAAGTGGCAAAACAAAAACAAAAACAAACAACGACAACAAAAATAGAGTTGAGGTTTAGTGGACAGGTGTTATATACTTAAATTATTTAAATATTTTATTATCTCTTTTCCTTATCTTATGGCCCCTTCCTAGCTTCAAACAGGGAAGTATATTTCTACTTTGTACCAAAAGACATGACTAGGCCATCCTATCCAAAATTTTAATTCACCCACCAAGTTCATATCTTTATATTTTAAAATAACTTTGTTGACCAAATACTTACATCACAATGGCTAGAAATGGCCTTATGCTTAATATATATATACATATTCTGAAATTATGGTATGTCTAAGGGTTTGTGATTGCGAAATGGAGGAAAATTAAAGGAAGGAAAGAAAAAAGAAGAAAGGGAGGGAAAGGGAGAGAACAACAGAGAGAAAAAGAAAAGTAGGGAGAAAGAAGGAAGGAGGAAGAAATAGAGGGATGGAAAGTAGGAAGGAAAGAAGAAAAGAGAAAGGACAGATGGATAGGAGGAAGGAAGGAAGGAAAGAAGGAAGGAAAAGGGAAGGAAAGAAGGAAGAGAGGAAGGAAGGGAGAGAGGCAAGGATGAAAGAAGTAAGTGTATGACATCTGGTTTAAGAAATCTTCTGGTCTAACTATTAACGTCTATCTTATTGTGTCCTTATCCTTCTTCCTCTCCAGGTACACCAAAAGGCTTGTGGTTTCCTAAGAACACTGAGGAAGTTCCTATTTCATTGCCTTAGCTCATATTCCTCTTCCTAACTGGAATGACACATTCTAGGAATCATTTCCTAACCTTGCAAACCTTTCCTGACAACTTTGTGCTTGATGCCTGCACCACTACCTCTCCACTGTTCCTGTTAACAATTAAAATTTCTTTGCCAAGTGTAAGCTGGCAGGGATACTTTCATTCTTTGGCCAGATATCACTCAAGGCAAGGAGTTGTCCTTATATTCTTGTTTTTCTATTACTTAATACAGTGCCTGGCATATTACACACACCCAGTGAATGCCTGTGAAGGAATCTACAACTTCTTGAAAATTTTCTTTGCTTTGTAAGTGAGAAATGATTACCTAGGCAGCATTTGTGTGAGCACCGTGCAGAGCAGTTGAACTCATTTTGCTATGTAATCCTTACAACAAAACCTACAGAGCAAATTACATTCATATCTGTTTTCAGGTTGGGGATTCAAGTATAGAAAGGGAAAGTAACTTGTCCAAGATCATGCAAGTACAAAGAATTCAGACAATTAGGTCAGGATAAGATGTAGATAAGAACACATTGTTTAGAGGAAAAATGGTCCTTGCCTCATTTCTAGCTATAAAATTGATGTTATACCACTGAGGGAAAGATCCTCATCTCACTCTACTTTAGCTGTATAACAAAATGCCATAAATGGAATGGCTTATAAATTAACAACAGAAGTTTATTTTTCACAGTAATGGAGGCTGAGGAATCAGAGATCAAAAGGATGGAGATTAGATATTTGGTGAGGGTAGTTTTCTCTCTCTGTCCTCATGTGGCAGCAGGCGACATGACAGCCCTCTGAGGCTTCTGTTAGACCCAAACTAATCTGATTTGTGGGCGCTCTGCCTGCCTAATCTCATCACCTCCCAAAGACACCTCCTAATACTATCATATTGGTGATTAGATTTTCTATGTATGAATGAGTGGGGACATAAACTTTCAGACTACAGTGACTCTAACCATCACTAAGATGCCATTTTTCTTTCTGAAGTTCAACTAAATTATCTGCCTCCTTAAAATCACAAGTGTTTATGAAAATAACACAATGTTATCTATGTGATATGAAAATATGTTTTATGTTTAAGTCAAATGTTACTATGATTTAAATTTTATCATTATATGAATTTGACAATCCTACAAAAGATTGCACTTGATAGCATTTTATTTTTTGTAATAATTCTTGCTTTGTAGTTGTCCAAGCTGGCCTTGAACTGGCTATCCTTCTGCCTCAGACTCCTGAGAGCTGGGATTATAGGCATATGCCACTACACATGACTTCGTGTTGTTAGGTGCCTTTGACCCTATGTACAACAGAATGAAACACTCCCTGACAATGTGCCACACCTGGCACTATGTTAGTGCTTCTCTGCTATTCATAAGGCTTTGGAGAGTGGGCTGGCAGGTACTTCTCCCATTCTTGTGGTGCTGGGGATCCAACCCAGGGCCTCAGAGACTGCAGAGCAGTACTCTAACAACTGAGCTAAACCCTCGCCCAAAGATAATTCTTTTACTGTTACATTCTCTACATCTCCATCAGCCCCTGGATTCTCAGCTTTCTACATGATATTTGAGTTCTCTTTGAAAACTTGGAGTGAGTTAATTCACTATGCTTCCAATTTCCAACACCCCAGCTCACTACACAAATTGCAAACTTCTGAAAAATCTACCCTCTCCTTACCCATCACCTTGACTTGACTTTGCTGCTCTGCCTTCCTCTATTATGATTCAATCTCCTGCTTCTCTGGGTCTCTACCAACCTTGGCTTTCTTCCCTTAACTTTTTAGCTCTTTCTCATGGCTCAACTTAATTAGAGAAAGCTTCACTAAAACTATCAACTCCTTTACCTGGGTCAATCCAGTTATTTCCTCATTTTTTTTTCTACTCAGTTTATCACTTACAGGGAAAGTCATGCAACCAAATACAAATTTATTGTCCTTAACTCAGTTTGGTCTTCAATAGCCTGACGAGTCCCTAACTACTTTCTCATCCATTTCTTGGAAAGGCACTTTCATACCCCTCAGAACTTTCCTAAAGCCCCTATGATTCAAACTTCTTTTCATTGTCAGCAGAAAAATTTACCTTCTACTTCAAAAAGAATATAAAATACAACATATGGGAAATCATTCAATATGCTGTATCTAAACTTACCAAGGGGCTGGGATTTAGCTTAGTGGGTAGAGTGCTGCCCTGCAGTCTCTGAGGCCCTGAGTTCAATTCCCAGCACCGCAAAAATAGGAAAAGGACCTGGCAATCCACTCCCAAGGCAATCCCGAAGCACTCAGCCATCGAAAACCCTATGAGGGTCGCTAGAGTCAGGTACTGACTCGATGGCACCTAACAACAACAACAACAAACTTACCAAGTTACCTACATGTATTTCCATCAGTATCATTTGTTTTTACTCATTGTGAAAGATAAATCCCTGTAGATATCATCCCTTCAAGCTTCTTCAAGAACCTGAATTAAACAACCTCTTTGCCCATATTTTAGTATTTTTCCTCTTTATCAGAGCTCTCCCACCTTAAGTATAAAATAAACAATGTATTTTCTCTAACCATTTTTCTGGTACTTATTATCTTGTTACTCTTACACCTATCATGTAAAATTTCTGGAAATAGTTGCTTTTATTTTCATACCTTCCACCTAATCTTTATCTGGCTTTTACTTTATTGTTTCCCTGAAATTATGCTGGTCGAGATCACTAGTAATTTATTCACTATTAAATCAAATGCATATTTTTCATATATATTGTTTGATGTTTTCTGTAACATTGATAATTACTCCCTCCATCTACTACTTTCCATACCCTAATCATCTATGACCCTGCACTTTGATGCCTTCTCATCTGTGATGTCCACAATAATCTACCATTTATTTGTTGCTGTTGTTTGTTGCTATATTTCATATCCTGACTAGTGCAGTGGAATGATTTCATCCATTCCTGGCTTTAACTATAATCTATTTCTAGCATGGATCTATAGCCTCAGTGTTTTTCTGGAATTCTGTGGTACTGTATCCAAAAATACATTGGCAGTCTCTTCCTAGACCCCACCTACATGAAAAGAGATTCTCTATTTTATTCTGTTATATGCCTGAGTGCATAACATATGTCCCAACACCCACAAAATACCTAAACCATACATTCAATTCATTCCAGAATTCTAATACCTTAGCATCCAGTAAATCTCCAAATTCTGACATTTTTCTCTAATATGTTTTTATCTGTCTACTGCTCTTCAATGTGTCCAATTTGTTTGTTTTGATTACTAAAACAATCCCTAAATAAATTTCCAATCCCACCCTTCACATTGCTACCAAAGTGGTCATTATAAAGAGAAATTTGAGAGAATATCAAATTCTTCAGCAAGCCATAAGATATTCTTTATAGTTTGGGTGTTATTTACCTTGTGGTCCTTCTTTTAGTGTTCTTAAAGTATTTTTGGCAAATATCCTTTCTACAGTACTTACCAGATCATTTTGTTTTCTAGTGGAAAGAGAGTTAGAAGAGACCATGGCAGGAAACATTTCTGAAATTTATATGAACAGGGAACACTTTCTTTTTTCATAGAAGAGTTGATTAAAAAAAAATCTTAAAATGAGTGTTGTTGTTAGACGGTGTAGAGACAGGTCTGACTCGTAGTGACCCTATGTACAACAGAATGAAATACTCCCAGATTCTGTGCAAGGCACACAATTTTATTTATATTTAAGCTCAATGTTGCAGGCCCTGTGTCAATCAATCGTGTAGAGGGTTTTCCTTTGACCTGCCACTCTCCAAACATGATGTCCTCCAGGGATTGGTCACTCCTGAATACATGTCCAAAATACATAAAACACAGTCTAGCCATGCTTGTTTCCCAGGACCACTCTGGTTGCACTTCTTTTAGGACAAATCTGTTGGTTCTTTTTGCAGCCCATGGTGTTTTGAATATTCATTTCTAACACCATAATTTAAAAGTATCAATTTTTTTCCTGTCTCTCTTATTCACCATTCAGGTTTCACAACCATATGATACAATTGAAAATATCATGGCAAGAGTAATGCGTACCTTCATCTTCAATGTGGTGTTTTTACTTTTCAATACTTTAAAGAGGTCTTTCTCCACAGCTTTTCCCAATGCAATGTGTCTTTTTATTTCTTGACTGCTGCTTCCACGAGTGTTGATCACAGAACCAAGTAAAGCAAAACCATGGACAACGTCAGTCTTTTTGCTATTTATCATGAAGTTGTTAACTAACCTGGTTGTAAGGATTTTTGTTTTGTTGATGTTGAGGTGCACTCCATACTGATAGTTGTGTTCTTTGATCTTCCTCAGTAAATGTTTCAAATCCTCTTCACTTTGAGCAAGCAGAGTGGTGTCATCTGTATAATGCAGGTTATTAATGAATCTTCCTATGATCATGATGCTGTGTTCTTCTTCACAAAGTTCAGCTTCTCAGATTATATGCTCAGCATATAATTTGAAGAGGCACCATGAAAGGATACAGCCCTGACATACATATTGCTAGACTTTAAACCAAGCAGTGTTTCCTTGTTGTATTTGAGTGACTGTCTCCTGAGCCATGTACTGATTCCTCATAGGTAAAATTAGGTGCTCTGGTATTCCCATTCTCAGTGGTATCCATATTTTGTTATGATCCACATAGTCAAATACCTCTGCATAGTCAATAAAGCATAGATAGACACCTTTCTGGTATTCTCTCCTTTCGGTTCATACCCATCTGACATCAGCAATCATGACCCTAGTTTCATGCCCTCTTCTGAATGTGGCTTGATTTTCAGCAGTTCTCTGTCTATATACTGCTGCAGTCACTTTAAATGATCTTTGGTAAAATTTTGCTTGCATGTGAATCAATTAATGATATTGTTAAATAGTTTCCACATTCAGTTGGATCCCCTTTCTTGGGAATAGTCACAAATATGGATCGCTTCCAGTCAGTTGGCCAGGTTTTTCAAATCTCTTGGCATAAACAAGTGATCCTCTCCAGTGCTGTATCTGTCTGGTGAAACATTTCTATTGGCATTCCATCATCCTGGAACCTATGTTTCACCAATTCCTTCAAGGCAGCTTCCACTTTGTCCCTCAGTACCATTGGTTCCTGATCATATGTAACCTCCTCTTGAAATGGCTGGTTAGCCACCAATTTTTTTTTTTTTGTATAATGACTCTGTGTATTCTTTCCATCTTCTTTTAATGTTTCCAGCATCATTTAATATATTCAGTGTAGAATCCTTCACTATTGCCACTCAAGGTTTGAACGTTTTCTTTAGTTCCTTGAGGTTGAGTAACACAGAGTATGTTCCTTTATTTATTTTTTTACCTTCAACTCTTTGCATGTGAATTACAATATTTGATTTTGTCTTCTGGAGCTGCCCCTTGAAATCTTGTGTTTAGTTCCTTAGCTTCCCCATGTTGTCCTTTTGTTTAGCTCCTGGACATTCAAGGGTAAATTTCAGAGTCTCTTTTGATATGTAATTTGGTCTTTGCTTTTCATATTGTATATTTTTAATAACCTTATGATTTCTTCATGAATGATGTCTTTGATATCATGCCATAACTCTTCTAGTCTTCAATCATTAGTGTCTGACATATAAAATCTGTTCTTGAGGTGATCTCTGAACTCAAGTGGGATATACTCAAAGTCATACTTTAGCTCTCATACATTTGTCCTAATTTTCTTCAGTTTCAGTTTGAAGCTGCATGTGAGTAGTTGATGATTTGATCCACAGCCAGTACCTAGTCTTGTTCTGACATTTGATACTAAGCTTTTCTATTGTCCCTTTCACAAAGATCATCAATTTAGTTTCTGTATGTTAGATCTAGTGAATTTCATGTGTATAGCCACCTTTTATATTGGTGAAAAAAATTTATTTGCAATGAAAAGGTCAGTGGTCTGATGAAGTTCTGTCATGCAATCTCCAGCATTGTTTCTCTCACAAAAGCTATATTTTCCAACTACTGAGCCTTCTTTTTTGTTTCCACCTTTTGAATTCCAGTCACCATTATCAGTATATCCTGATTGCATGTTTGATCTATTTCAGAGTGCAGAAGTTGGTGAAAGTCTTCCCTATCTTCAGTTGTGGCCTTATTGGTGGGCACTCAAATTTGAATAATAGTTATACTAACTGGCCTTCCCTGTTGGCATATGGATATTTATCTATCACTGACAGCATTGTATTTCAGGACAGATCTTGAGGTGTCTTTTTTGATGATGAATGGAACTCTATTTCTCTTTAATTTGTCATTCCCAGCACAGTAGTCCATGTGATATCTGACCCATGCCGGTCCATTTTAGCTAACTGATGCCTAGAATGTTGACGTTTATGAGTTCCATTTCCCTTTTGACAATTTTTAATTTTCCTAGATTCATACTATGTACATTCCAAGTTCCGATTATTAATAGATGCTTATAATTTTTTCTCCTCATTTTGAGTCATGCCACATCAGCAAATGGAGGTTCCTGAGGCTTTACTCCATTTCCATCATTAAGGTAGACTACTACTACTTTGAGAAGGCAACTCTTCTCCATTTGTCTTTTGATAGCCTTCCAATCTGGGGATCATTTTTTTGGCACTATATCTGTCAGTGCTTCTCAGCTATTCATCGGGCTTTCAATAGTTGATTGTTTTGGGAGTGGGCTGTCCTACTCTCTGTTCATCTTTCTCTGAAAGCTCAGCTGAAACCTGTCCACCATGGGTGACCCTTCAGGTACCTGTAGTACTGGTGACATAGCTTTCAGTATCACAGCAACAAACAAGCTCCCATTGTACAATAAACTGACACAAATGTTGAGATTCGAATGAGTTGTTGTTGTTGTTGTTAGGTGCCGTCGAGTCAGTATCTGACTCATAGCAACCCTCTGTACAACAAGGGAAACACTATTATCAGTGCTTCTCTGCTGTTCATAGGGTTTTCAATGGCAGATTGATTTTTGGGAGGGGATTGCCAGGTCCTTCTCCCAAGCCTATAGCTTCTGGTGTTCCCAGGCGGTCTCCCATCCAGGTACTAACCAGGCCCGACCCTGCTTAGCTTCCGAGATCTGATGGGATCAGATGACACAGGGCTATGGCTGCAGGTTCGAATGAGTAGTATTCTATTATTAAAGAATATGATAGCATAACCTATGTGTTCTGTTTAATTTTGTCAAGATTAATATTAAATATATGAAAACTAATAATAAAAAGTACTTTCCAGAAAAAATTGAACTGTAAGGAATAGCTTCCATACTATATTATATATAACACATACGATGCTTTTGATGTAATTTCAAAAACCTCTTTAATCCTAATCTAGGAAATAAAAAAAACCCTCTCATCTCTCTAGAGATAGCAAAACAGTACATTCTATAAAAAGTCCTCCTTTTTATGCACAAATTGATGTGTTTTGTTTTATTGTCTAAGGTCAATATAAGGCTTAAAACAAATTTCTTTCACAATTTAAATGTACTGCATTTCTGTCAAAATTTTAGATATGTAATACTTTAGATATTTGATCATTGTGATGGAAGAATATTATTAATGATAAAAGTAGCTCATAAGGTAGAATCTTTGTTGTCTAACATGTGTAGTGTTAATGGCTAGCATTGGTCAATTTTTCTTGAACATGAAGATTAAGTTGAGATTCGCATTTTCTGCAAGAAAGGCAATCAATAAGTAGTTGATGAATTTGTTCTAAAGGTTGATCTCTCCCTACTGGTGTATAATTCTTATGATACTTTTTGTTTCAGATTTTCCCTAAATGCTGCAGTTAAGTATCCCTGAAAGACAATTTCTTCATCGAAAAAAGAGCAAACCGGGCCCAGTGGCACATGCCTGTAATCCCAGTGGCTCGGGAGGCGGAGGCAGGATGATCACAAGTTCAAGACTAGAGGCAGTCTGCATAACTTAGCAAGACCCTGCCTCAAAAAGTAAAAAAAATGGGCTAAGGGTGCAGCTCAGTGGTCCAGCACTTGCAGAGCATGCAAGCGCAAAGTCCTGGGTTCAACCCCTAGCACCACACACACACACACAAAAGATAGCATGCTGCAGGAAAGGTATGTTTTCCTGATTATTTAAATTCATTTGTAGATACTTAAAAATGTCTGTATGATATAGTGACAAGTAATAAAAGAGATAGAAAAGAATTGAAAATATGTCTTATTAATAAAGCCAACTAAGTCCTAGCTGCTGCTTCCACAGCTTCTGAATTGCTGACACACCATGCAGTGATATAATTTGACCTTCATTGTGTCTTCAACCCTGTTGCTAATCATAGGTGTCAACAGGTCTCTCTCTCTCTCCCTCTCTCTCTCTCTCTCTCTCTCTCTCTCTCTCCCCCCTTCTCCTGAAGAAGCTCCATTTAATTTTAACTTTCCTTATAAAAAAATTAAAGTGTTTTTTAAAAAAGGAACTAGGAGGTGCTTGGGCTTGTTACCCAAGAATATTCCTTCACACATCTTTCTTTGGAAACCCTGGTTTTATTTTGTCAGCATTCAAATCTGTTTTTATAATATAATGAAGGAAAAAATCTAAATGCATAAAAGAGTAAAAATAAAAATCAAACACAGCTTGCCTTCCACCTTTGCTAAGATTATTCAGCTCGTTTGTCTAAAAAATCTTTAAATAACTTTGTCCACAAAGTCCTTTTCCCAAAAGATATCATAAAATCCAGTTCTCTACTGAAAAATTATTGCTGCTTTTTTTAAGATAAAGAAAGGACAACACTAAATTTAAATTGAGGTTTGTGCTTTTTAGTAGCTTATCGCTGAAAGAGGAATTAGAATGTGAACAAATATATAGAATATCCATCAAAACAATAAACTGAGAGAACAGTTCTGCAATTCAACAGATAAATGGTTTTAAGCAAGTGACAAGTTTTCCTTCTTTTAATCATCAGTGGAATGACCTATAGGTTCCTTTAAGATTAGTGATTCTGGTATTCTTTTATATATAATGCTTTAAAATTTTCCTAATTTCAGAACAGTTTTATATTGGAGAAAATTATGAAGGGGTATAGAGAGTTTGGGTATATTTCAAACCCAGTTTCCCCTATTGTTAACATATTATTCTGGTCATTTTTCAGTACTGATGAACAAATATTGATGCATTATTGTTCACTATCCCCCCCAGCTTTTTCATATTTTCTTAGTTTACCTCTCTTTCTTTCTTTCTTTCTTCCTTTCTCTTTCTTTCTTTCTTTCTTTCTTTCTTTCTTTCTTTCTTTTCTTTCTTTCTTCTTTCTTTTGAGACAGGGTCTCACTAAATTAAGCAGACTGCTTCTGGTCTCAAACTTGTGATCCTCCTGCCTCTGCCTCCTGAATCTCTGGGATTATAGGCATGCACCACCGCACCAGGCTCTTAATTTTCATTTAATATTCTTTTCCTGTTCCAGGATCCCACTGAGGAAACCACATTGCATTTAACCATGTTTCCTGAGGCTCCTCTTTCCTAGGGCAGTTTGTCAGAATGTCCTTGCTTTTAACGACCTTGAGGTTATTGAGGATTACTAATCAGATATTTTGTAGAACATACATTAATTTGGATTTTTGGATATCATTCTCCTGGTTAAAGTCATGATGGGTTTTGGGAGGAAGGCCAAAAAAGAAAGGTACTTTTGCATCACTTTATACCAAAGATATATACTGTCAATATGACTTGTCAATGTTGAAATTAATTTTGCCCCTCTGGTTGAAGCAGAGTTTATCAGATTTCTCCCCTGTGAAGTTCCTCTTTTTCTCCATTTCTTTAGGGTACTACGTAGGAATAGCAGAGAAGCACTGGCAATAGTGCTGAACATGGCACAGTGTTGGAGAGTGTTTCATTCTGTTGTACATAGGGTTGCTATGAGTTGGACCTGACTAGATGGTACCTAACAACAACAACAACAACAACAACTATGTGGGAGGAGGTCACTGTGTGAAGCTCATACTTAAAAACCTGCATGTTTTGTTCCTCTTGAAGGAAGAGTATCTACATAAAGAGAAGCATCTGTGTATTGAGAGTTTGTCTGTATGGATCATCTGTGTTTACTCCTTTATCAATTTACCTGATCCTTGCTCCTTGGAAGCAAGGATGGTTAGACTGCATGTAGTCAAGAGAGACTAATCCCTGGAGAAGGTTATCATGTTTGGGACAGTGGCAGGTCAATGAAGAAAAGAAAAACCCTCCACTAGATGGAGCGTTACAGTGTCTGCAACAATGGGCTTAAACATAAAAAAGTCGGTTTGCCTGGCACAGAATTGGGGAGTGCTTTGTTCTGTTGTACACAGGGTCGCAGTGTCTCAGAACTGACTCTTTGGGACCTAACAGCAACAATGTGCTTATGGATTTGTTTTATACATTTGATTATATTATGATTCTACAGTATTTATTGGCCATTGGGAAATCTTTCTTTTGGTCCCTTTTTTTTTCTGTAGGCCCCATTTTTTTTACTTTTTTGAAAATTCCATTACTTTCAGGCTTATCTTATGTATTTCCTGTTCTAGTCCTGGAATCATTCTTCTTCCGAAGAACCTTGTTTCCTTTTATTGGAGAATGATATGATAATCCCTTTATGTTTTGAATGGAAGAAGTATTGCTTGAAAGTTGAAGAGTGAAAAAGGGTCTGGGATTGATTTTTGTTAACGAATACAAATGGCTAACAATAATGTCCTTGACAAATAGACTGACAACTGCCATGGAAACTTCAAGGTCAAAGTATTTGCCCAAATAAAAGCATATGTAAAAGGACCAATTTAGGATTTTTACATGAGAGAGATGGAAATAAAGACTTTCCTTTAATTTTTTGAGGAAAGAAGTGATGTCTCATGGTTTCCATGCCATACAACACCTCATAATATCCTTTGAATTAATGAATTCTTAATAAATATTTGATGATCAATTTCAGAAGACCATAAATGTAAATGTTAACTTTATTTATTTTATATATAAAAAGGTAAATGTCAAAGATTTGTAAACTCTGTGTTAAAATTTCCATTTTCCTATGTTTTGTTCCATTTTTAAGGATATAATCTGTGTACTGTAACAATCAATTCTTGTATATAATTCTTATTAAAAGTTTATATTCATAAGTGATATTCAAAGACAGGGGCTAGGGGTTAGCTCAGATGACAGAGTGCTGCTCTGTGCTCTCTGAGGCCCTGGATTCCATCCCTAGCACTGCAAAAAATGGGAGAAGGACATCTCAGGCCACACTTGAAACAATTCCAAAACAATCAGCCATGGAACACCTTTTGAGGCTTGCTATAAGTCATATCTAACTTGACCACACCTAAGAACAACATTGAAAGACAAATTAAATTATATGTGAGATGTGTTTGAGAATGGATTTTGGCTTGAGAGTAACATTAGAATTATTTATTTTATTGTTCTAAATCCCACAATGTCACTGTCCTCCCACACAGAGAACTTCACCACACTTAAGTGATTTTCTCTGCATTTTGGAAGAAAATTTCTTCTCTTCCGATCATTAAAAACATTTGTGTAACATACAAGTTTAGAGTCTTAAATTAGATCAATCTTTGAGCATCTTAAGATCACCTAATGACTACTTGGTATTCAAAGGGTCTGCCTATTTTAGATACATTAAAATGTTTATCACATTTAAAATATGAAGATAGAGTAAACACTATAAAGTTATTTCGTAACTGTAAGCATGATGATGTTTATATCTGAATCAGGATAAATAGGTTTAAACGGTTTTGTTCCTTAGTACAATTAAATCTCCACTTTCAATTAGACCTATCAATGTTTGCAGCAAGCATTCAGAGGCTCTGTTAGGTAGTTTTCAATACTAAGATATTTCTTACTGAGTCCCATTTCTGATACTCTGTCAGATATTAAGTCAATATACCCTGTGCAAAGATAAAAGGTTAGATGACTCAACTCACTCAACCATTAAAAAGTCAAGGTAAATGACTTTTTAAATTACTTCTGGTGATATTGGTAATATTTCACTGTGACCACGCATTGCTTCATGATCTAATGAGCATATGGATATGATTTTAAAATATTTCCAGTGATAATCCATCAATATATTTTTAGGTAAATAGGAGATAAGAAACATCATCAAGTATTGAAATAATCTTTTAGTGATTGAGTCTTTTGCATAATTTCCTTTTGATCTTGTTAAGGGATCCAGTTACTTTCATCTCAGAAAATTCATTTTTGTTTCAATGGGTAATAGGTCCATGTTAGATAAACTTGGAATATATCACTGAGATAGGCTGCTTGAGGGTCACTTGAAATCACAAATATGATGTGATCAGTCTTGGAAAGAAATGTTTGTTTCCTACTTACTCATTTCAAAAGTGCTTTTCTTTTCATCCTTTCTTGTAAAATTATGATAAGACATAATAAAGTCTACCCTCTCAAAATCATTAAAGGGCACAACACAGTATTGTTTGGGGCACACTATTTTACAATGGACTATAGAACTCATTCATTCTGTATAACTGAAACCTTGTGCCCATTAAGCAGCAACTCCTTCTTTCTCCTCCTCTCAATGCCTTTCAACAACTGGTGTGTTTGATGACAGAAAAGCCAAGATTTACATGTGCTGTGCATGTCCTTACACAGCATACTTACTATTCTTAATCTTTTTATATCTCCCACAGTCATTACCTTCTTTAATGTTGAATTACAATTGGTTAGAATTAATTAGATTGGCTGGCAACTAGTCTTTCTAGGTTCAAGCAGTCTGAATATTGCCATAAATGTACAAGCTCTGACATTCCCTTATTAACACCCCTCCTGGGACAAAAAACTGGTGCTCATTCATTTTTAATCCCAAGAGAATGTTGTCTGAGGCTACAATATTTTTCAAAAGAATAGTAAGCAGTAACCAAAAAATCTACTAGCACAAAATTTCAGTGACTAAAATGTCCCTCACACACGCATGCACACATACATATTATTCATATGTTTATACTTAATTATAATATACACATTGGAGCTTTTGAGTTATATACAAAATATACAAGTGGTATTTTCTCTTTCACATGTATGACATTTAAATTATGTATCATTCAATAAAGTCATTTGATAAAGTAAATTTTGCCAATAATGTATTCTGCTTTCTTTGAAAGCAATGTATTATTCCTCAACTTTGCAATGGATTGTCTTAGCAATAGAATTTTACCTTTTTGAAAATGCCATGAAATTTGAATACGTCATCAGCTACTTGACAAGTTACACAATAGTGCACTGAAGATCAGACACAAAAAAGTTGCCTTTGGTTCTACAAAATGGAATGTATATCACCTATCAAAAATTAAAGTTTTCTAGGAACAAATTAATAAAAACTAATAATTAATTAATTAGTTAATAATTTTAAATAATAATTATTAATAAATTAATAAGTACTAATAAAAATTAAAATATGTATATCACAGGAGAGAGATGGGATAGTGCAGTGGTTCTACACATGGGTTTTGGAATCATTTAATCCTGGTTATAACTCCAGTTATTTGTGGACTTTTGACAAGTTATTCAACTTATTTAGTCTTAAATTGCTCTATTTTGTAAAGTGAGATTAATGTTAGTATCAGTGTCTAGAATTATTGTAATAATTATATAAAATAATATATATAAATCTGGGCATGGTGGTGCACACCTTTGATTCCAATGACTTAGGAGGAGGAGCAGGTAGATTGCAAGTTCGAGGCCACAGGCAGCCTGAGTAACTTGAAACACTGTCTCAAAATACAAAGTAAAAAATGGGTTATGGGCATGACTCAGTGGTTGAATGCCTGCAAAAAAATAAAAAGTAAAAAGAAAAAAGCATGTGTAAAGCCATGAGTTCAACTCCCAGTACCATGGTTGGGGGGGAGGGGGGGGAGAAGAAAGAAGAAAGAAGGAAAGGAAGAAAGAAAGGGCATATAAAATGTTCTTAATACAATTATTGTCAAATTGGTAGCGTTCGATAATTATTAGGAGGAGAGATAGAAATCTATCCTAATGAAGTATTTGGAGGTAAAACCAAGAGTTTTGCATTGGACAGAATCTCTAAATGCAATCTCTAAATGTTAGATACTAGGTCAATGTTGCTGAGTAAATAAATGTCTAAAAATTATGGTAAAAAATGCGATACCATAGAGCTGTTAGGAAAATCCTATTGACTTATATGTGCTGATATAGAAAACATCCAAGATGTAATGTTAGAACAAAAGAAATTAATAAAATTGTAACTTGGAATGGTCTCACTTTTTGAAAAAAAAAAAAAAGAAAAACACCTTTAAAATTTATACACCAAAATATTAGTGTCTTTCTTATTGTTTTCTGGTATAATAAGCATTTATATAAGGAGTATATATGAATGTTACAGTCAGAAAAATATTTTATTTTAAAAGCGAATTTTCTGTCAGTTTACATTTCTCTTTTATATTTTTTCCTTTAAACTCACTGAAAAATGCATGCACCTGGTAATCTTGTCACAATATTTTATATTCTGGACTTCTCTAGTTAGGAACCAGGAAAAGGAAGTACTTAGAAACATTTGTCTGAAATCATGTTATACGATTACATTTATTTACATTAGCTATTAACATTCTATAGCAAAGCATTAAGCAAAGTATAACTATATCCAGTTGTCAGAAAAACCATAAGACCTTACCAATAAATAACATCATACTGATCAAAAATCAAAATTTACTTTTTACTTGAGGGACTACTGGTTTTGCAAATTCTTTGAACAGATATAAACTGTAGAAGTATACAAAAGCAAACAAAATGAAACAAAACAATTCTAGTTCAATTTATAAACCAGTACTTTGTTATCATTTCTCTCCCCGAGGCCCAGGTTGCGTAAAAAATGAGAGAAGGTCATGGCAACCCACTCACAAAACAATCAGCCATTGCAAACGCTATGACTAGCAGAGAAGCACTGACATAGTGCTTGGGATGGCACAATGTCTGGGAGTGTTTCATTCTGTTGTACATAGGGTCTCTGTGAATTGGACCGGACTTGATGGCACCTAACAACAACAACAACAACAACAACAACAAATATCTAAGAATCTCAATAAAAGGAAACCTGTTCTGAATCAAACAGAATAGTATGTTATTTATGTATTTGCCTTGGATTTTAGAGTGTGAGTCCAAAATTAGGTGTTCAGGGTAATTATGCTTTATAAAATTTTTAAGAGACTTTATGGGAATTGTAATATACCTTTTAAATTTTAGTACAAATTCTTTCAAAGTATCTCAAGACACATTATAAAATATTCTCTCATGAAATAAATGAATATGTCCAAATCACCAAAACTTATAAAACAAAATAAAACTGAATAAGTGTGAATGTCTGGCAAAAGTTTTAGACTAGTGCTGATAATCCCCCAAACTACACTGCTCTCTACTTCACTGCCAGTTAAGGGAGAGCTCTATTGTGAGGTAAAATGCTTAAAATATTATCCCATATCATATATTTTCTACAGTCTGTATTATCTGAATGATGGCCCTGGTGTGGAATGCACTTTTGCACATGAATGTAAACAACAGCTGAAACCAGAGAAGGATGTACTCTGTTTGGGGGGCAGAAGTAATGATTTTCAGATTATCATGTTTGTTAGGAAAGGAATAGCAAAAATATAAATTCTTGAAGCTTTCCTCTAATCACTCAGTTGCATGGAATGTCAAAAATATTGTTCATATCTCCTTAATATGTACAACTTGTGTTATTTTCCCCTAGTGGTAAAGATCAAACCCAGGGCCTTCTGCATGCTAAACCAATGCACCACCACTGAGTTACATACTCAGCCTTTGCTTTTTTTCAGGCAAGGTCTTGGTATATATTTCAAGCTAGTCATGAACTTGCTAGGTAATGCAGGCTGGCACTGAACTTGAGATCCTCCTATCTTTGCCTCTTAAATGCTGGAATTACAAGTGTGCGTTATGCTTTTGAGTATCAGTTAATTTTTTAACTAAAAAAGAAAATAATTTTTCAAAATAAAAGGATTGCTATATTACATAAAATATATGCATTTAGAAAAATATATGCATAAATATGCATAAAATATATGCATATAGAAAAATATTCAGCAAATAACATAAAACACTTTCAAAAATCAAGTAATAAAAATGTTACCATGTGAAAACACAATATATCATGAGAAATATGGATTTTATAGGGAGGCTGCATGGAAATAGAATTGATGAATAGTTCCATTTGCCTCTGCTGCATTTTAGGTAGATATGTAGGCAAATATCTAACTTTAGAGTGTTATCTACTCTAAGAAGAAATGGAGAAATGGAGAGTATAATACCATCTTCTTAAGACTGTGGTGATAGTAAAAAAATAATTCTTGTAATTTGCTGACATGTTTTAGAAGCAATTTAGTCCATTTTAGATCACTTCCCTTCGCTAATTCCTCTCCATATAGAAGAGAAATAAGTTACTTGTTTGATAACAAGCAAGATGTTTTCTCTATAGTAGGGGGAAGGAGAAATATGAACTCTTTTGATTTCTGTAATATCTTCAATGTAATAGGAGCTCTTTTCTGAACCTTGATTTCTTTGGAGTTTTGTGAAATTTACTCTCAGAGAAATCATAGAATGAATGCGTGGAAACTGGGATTCCTTAAGGCATGCTGAGGTTACCAAACAACCACAAATCTAAGTTTGGAAGCAATAGAATAAGCTTGCTTTATAGAACTTTCTCCTCAAAGACAGAAATTTGGAACAAATACATGAATTCCCCCTTATATGTAAATAATAATAATTATGCTCAACAGTGATTTGAAACAAAGGAGCATGTAGGGGTTAGGAAGTGTGACATCACTACACTTTAGCCTGCCCATCTTTACTAGTTAACTGTAGAAGATACTTCAACTACAGATAAGGGAAGGGAGAGAAAGAAGTTGAAAAGCCACTAGTGGCCCATTCCTGTAATCCCAGCAATTTGGGAGGCTGAGGTAGGAGGATCTTAGGTTTGAGGTCAGAAGCAGCCTGTGCAACTTAGTGAGCCATTGTCTTAAAATAAAAAAATGTTAAAAAGGGACTGGGAGTGCAGGTCAGTGTTGGAGCACATAACATGAAGGCCCTAGGGTAACCTGCAGTGTTGCAAGAAGAAAAGAAAAGCCCCTCTTCCAAGTGTTATTTGTACAATGCTAGATGGTTGAAATTTTGGAAATAATCATTCATGATATGATCTACTCATTTTTCACTTTTCTCTTTACAAGTGTTTGGTATAAAATTTAAATTGAAAAAGTAGCTGTGGTAAGATTTTAGAATAAAAGAAAGTAGAACTGATAGAAAGAAGGAAAAATAATGGTAGCATTTCATATTTGTAAAGGGCTCTGTGCAAACTAGAGACTAGGCCACTGTCTAATATGTGCCATCTCCTCTAATCTCAAACCAGCACACTGAGGGTGACATTATTATTTACTATTATTATAAACAGGGCCTGCAGCTGTAGCCCTGTGGCATCCAATCCTGTCAGATCTCAGAAGCTAAGCAGGGTTGGGCCTGGTTAGTACCTGGATGGGAGACCGCCTGGGAACACCAGAAGCTGTAGGCTTAGGAGAAGGACCTGGCAACCTCCTCCCAAAAATCAATCTGACATTGAAAACCCTATGAACAGCAGAGAAGCACTGACAATAGTGTTTTCCCTGTTGTACAGAGGGTCACTATGAGTCGGGTACCTACTCCACGGCACCTAACAACAACAACAACATTATTATAAACAAGAATAACCATGATGTTATACTTATTCTTCAACAAGAGTCAGGAGAAAAATTAAATTTTGAAGAATTTCTAAAATAATAGAAGTCCAGAAATTTCTGTAGAGTAGCATCTAACAATTGCAATATCACAGTGACAACAGCAAATTTGCAAGGGTTCCCACTGATACTATATAAGGGACAGAATCAGAACATGGATAATGAATATATTTTTTATTTCTACACTAAGTTTGAAAACATGTACTTCTAGTTCAATTAAATTTGTGTAGAAGAAAAAATGTTTTAGAGTATTACCATTAAAAAGAAAAACTGTTTTTGTATGCTTTAAAAAAGAATATGTAAAGGCTGGTTCGTGATTCATAATTGTAGTAACTGAAGTTCCTGAAAGTTTTACACAGGCTCATTAATTGCCGTGAAGCTACAGCATTACTTTAATGTCCAAAAACCAAAAGGTCTCCATCTTTGTGTCTTTGTGAGGTAGTTTCACAAAAGGCTTTTTAATTTTTCAAGCAATTCATGGAGACCCAGTCATTGTGTTACTTTAAAATTCAAGGTGAATGGTAGGGAGGGAGTATAGTTAACAGTATAATTAATGAGATATTAGCATTCATAGCAGGCTTCACTGTTCTTCTAACTTTATTTATTTGTGTATTAAGAAATAACTCAGTTTTTATTTAATTAGGGTAACAAGGAGTCTCTAAGGGGCTGTGGCATATGCATTTGTTTCAAACACAAGTGCTTAAAACTTTGGTGATGTCTGTGCAATAATTTATATTTATTTCCTTCCAACGTTTTGGAGAATGGTCATAGATTACCACATACACTGTCTCAATAACCATAAATCACTATGACCCAGAATGTCTTAAAGCAAAGTGAAAAATTGATCGACGTTTTATGTCTTTGCTGTTTCTTAAGTGGACTTTTTCTTCCCACTCCATTCTCTCCTAACTGGTTGTTCTCTGGTAAGGAGCTATCTGTTAATGAAAGTATTGGTAAGGCCACACTCTTCTCTCTTTTTTAAAAAAATTTTAGAGCAATGTATATTTATCATCTCATGATTTTGTAGGTCAGAAGTCTGGGCACGGCTTTCCTGGGCTATCTGCTTCATAGTTTCAGTTCTTCAGGCTCCAGTCTGGGAGTCATGTCTGAGGTTGGCCTAAGGTGAGATTTTCTTCCAAGGGCCCTCAGTTTGCTCAGTTCCTTGCTGGAGGCTGCTGTTAGCATCTTGAGACTTCTTGTTAATGCTTTGTCATAAGGCATCTCCAACATGGCCATTTCCTGGCAGCTCACTTCTTCAAGGCTCTTGGGGGACAATCTCTCCAGTGGCTTTGTTTGCAAGATGAAGTCTTATATCTAAGATAAGGGAACTAATGAAATGACTTCTCTTTAACTTGGACATTTAACATAATTATGGAGGTGTCATCTCCTCACCTTCACTGTGTTATTGATTATATGCAAGTCATTGGTCCAACACCCAAGAAGGAGAAATCACCAGGAACCAAGGATTATTGAAGGTCATCTTAGGGACTGTCTGATATAATTGTCATCTCTTGCTTCTTTCACTTACAGCTAGAACAATCTTTTAAAAAATTAATCCACATAACATCCTGGGCTCAAAACCTTGAATGGCCTTCCATTTCAAACATAGTCTTCTGTTTTATTTAATGTAAGTGCTGTAACTACATAGAGAAAGTTAAGACTCTTGTAATATTACAAAATTGTAAAACAAGAATATCTCTCATGACAGAGATGGTCAAATTTAATTTCCTTTTCTATTTTGTCAAATAATTTTTAAATGCATATATTAAAATGGTTGTTGTTGTTAGGTGCTGTCAAGTTGGTATCAGACTCATAGCAACCCTATGTACAACAGGTGAACCACTGTTGTTAGTGGGTCTCAGCTATTCATAGCATATTCGATGGAGATTGTTTTTTGGGAATGGGTTGCCAGGTCCATCTCCCAAGCCCACAGCACCTGGTATTCCCAGGTGGTCTCCTATCCAAGTATTAACTAGGCCCAACCCTGCTTAGCTTCTGAGAACAGATGCCACAGTGGTATGACTGCAGGCATATTAAAATTAGACTTCCAGAAACCTTGTTGAATTTCTCAACACCTCTTCTACCCTGACAGTATTGAATATCTTTTGCCAGATAGTATCTAAGCTACTTAAAATATTTGAATCTACCAAAAAGCAGTGCTAAAAGTATAAAAATTTCTCTTTAAAATTTTATTTAAGCCAGGCATGGTGGTGCATGCCTATAATCCTCCTACTAACTCAAGAGGCTGAAGCAGGAGATTCATGATTTTGAGGCCAGAGACAGCCTGTGTGATTTAGCAAGACCCTGTGTCAAAATTGGTTGTTGTTGTTGTTAGGTTCAGTCAAGTCTGACTCATAGAGACTCTTGTAGGGTTTTCAATGGCTGATTGTTTTGAAATAAAATAATAAAAACTGGGCTGATGGTTCAGCCTAGTGGTAGAGCACTTGCAAAATATATGCAAAAAATTAAATTATTGGTATTAAGTTTGATAAAAGAAGCATTTTACAATTATTTAAAGAAAAGGAGCTTCTATCAAAAGAAAATTTTACCTGTCCAGCCAAATTATAATCTGAAACTCTTCATAAAATTAATTTATCATGACTTGTTATTTAAGTTTACAAGTTTAGATGCTTAGATTTAAATTATCTGCTCAATTATTTCATATTATTCCAGATGGTTGTACATTCTTGTTTTAATCATGAATTCATATTTCTCAGTCACTGCGTGGCCAAGCTCTAATTCCTACATGAAAATTAACAAATGTAGAGATGACACTGCCTTATCTCCATGGAATTTATTTAAGTGAATTAAGATGTTTACAATAAAAAAAAATCAAAAGTGAAGTGGAGCACATAAACATCAATATTCTAGGCATCAGTGAGCTAAAATAGACTACTATTCGTCATTTTGAATCAGATAATCATATGGTCTATTATGCCAAGAATGACAACTTAAAAAGAGATAAGGTTTCATCATCAAAAGGGAAATACCAAGATCTGTCCTAAAGTACAAAGCTGTAAGTAATAGAATGGTATCCATATACTTACAAGGAAGTCTGTTAATATAACTATTATTCAAATTTACACACTCATCATTAAGGGTATAAATGAAGAAAGGAAAGATTTTTTACCAGGTTCTGCAATCTGAAATTGATCAAACATACAATCAGGATATACGGATAATTACTGGTGACTGGAATGCAAAAGTTGGAAAGAAAGAAGGCTCATTAGGTGGAAAATATGGCCTTAGTGACAGAAACAATGCTGGACATCACATGGTAGAATTTTGCCAGACTAAAAACTTTTCATTGTAAATACATTTTTTCACCAGCATAAATGGACACTATCCATGTGAAATTCACCAGATGGAACATACAGGAACAAAATTGACTACATTTGTGGAAAGAGACAATGGAAAAGCTCAATATCAGAAGTCAGAACAATACAAAGTGCTGATTGTGGATCGTACCACCAACTGCTTATATGCAGATTCAAACTGGAACTAAAGAAAATTAGAACAAGTGTATGAGTTCCAAGATATGACCTTGAAAAAATTCCACCTGAGTTCAGAGATCATCTCAAGAAAAGTTCTTATGCATTAGACACTAATGATCAAAGATCAGACGAATTGTGGCAGGATATCAAAGATGTCATTCATGAAGAAAGCAGGAAAAAGGGCATGGTGGCACATGCCTGTAATCCCAGTGACTCGGGAGGCAGATGCAGGAAGATCGCAAGTTCAAGACAGAGGCAGCCTGCATAATTTAGGGAGACTCTGTCTCTAAAAAAGTAAAAAAATCCGCTGGGGGTGCAGCTTAGTCCTGGGTTCAACTCCCAGTACCACCACCAAAAAAAAAAAAAAAAAAAAAAAGCAAAGCAAAGACAAGACCAACTTACATGGCAAAAGAGACTCTGAAATTTGTCCTTGAATGACAAGCAGCTAATGTAAAAGGAAAACATGATGAAGTTAAAAACCTAACAGAAGATTTCAAAGGGCAGCTTGAGAAGACAAAATCAAATATTATAATGACATGTGCAAATAGCTGGAGATAGAAAACCAAAAGAAAAGAACACACTCTTTTTTTCTGAAGGTTAAGGAATTAAAAAAAAACTTGAAGCAATAGTGGCAATAGTGAAGGATTCTATAGGGAAAAATATTAAATGACAATGGAAGCATCAAAAGAAGAAGGAATACACAGAGTCTTTATACCAAAAAGAATTGGTGGATAATCAACCATTTCAAGAGGTGTATATGATCAGGAATCAATGAAGGAAGAAGTGGAAGCTGCCTTGAAGGCACTGGTAAAACACAGGGCTCCAGGAATTGATGGAATATCAATTGAGATGTTTCAATAAACAGAAGTGGCCCTGGAGGTGCTCACTTCTTTATGCCAAGAGACTTTGAAAACAGCTATCTGGACAACTGACTGGAAGAGATACATATTTGTGCTCATTCCCTAGAAAGAGGATTCAATTGAATGTGGAAATTATTGAACAATGTAATTAATATCACACACATATAAAATTTTGCTAAAGATCATTCAAAAATTATTGCAGCAGTACATTGACGGGGAATTGCAAGAAAATCAAGTTGGATTCAGAAGAGGAAGTAGAACCAGAGCCATCATTGCTGATGTCAGATGGATATTGGCCCAAAGCAGAAAATACCAGAAAGATGTCTGTCTATGCTTTATTGACTATGCAAAGATATTTAACTACATGGATCACAACATATTACGGATAATGTGAAGAATGAGAATACCAGAACACTTAATTTTGTTCATGAGGTATGTGTATATTGATGAGGAGGCAGTCATTTGATCAGAACAAGGAAACACTGCTGGGTTTAAATTCAGGACAGGGGTGCGACAGGGCTGTATCTTTCTCCATACGTCTTCAGTCTCTATGCTGAGCAAATAATCTGAGAAGCTGGACTTTATGAAGAAGACTATGGCAGCAGAATTGAAGGGAGATTCAATAACATGCTGTGTTATGCAGATGACACAACTTTTCTTTTAGAAAGTTAAGAGGACTTGAAACATTTACTGATGAATATCAGAGAACATAGCCTTCAGTGTGGGCTGCGCCTCAACATCAAGAAAACAAAAATCCTCAGAACTGGGTTAGCAAACAACTTCATTTTAAATTGAGGAAAAATTGAGGTTGTCCAAGATTTTGGTTGGACACCCACAGGAGCAGTTAAGAAATCAAAAGATACATCGTATTGGGAAAAGTTGTTAAAATATTGGAAAGTGAAGGTTTCACATTGGAGATGAAGGTGTACCTGACTAATACCAAGGTGCCTAACAACAAAAATAACAATAAAATGATATAAAAATGATGTGAAGTGTGGTTTGAATTTACAAACATTTGTATGTGTATATATCTATCTATATCTATATCTATATCTATATCTATCTATCTATCTATCTATCTATCTATCTATCTATCTATATCACACTCAATCTCCTAGTGGGAAGCAGAGACATAATACCCTTGTTCCAAAATGCACTGAAACTTAACAATTCATTGCATGTCCTTGCTAATTCAAAGTACATCCTTGCCAGGCCTGGTGGCTAATACCTCCAATACCAGTACTCAGAAAGCTGAGGCAGGAGGATGACAAGTTTGAGGTCAGCCTGAGATATATAGCAAGACTCTGTCTCAAACAAAATAAAATAACATCCTGGATCTACAGAATAGCATAGAGATGTTATAGATGTTTTTCTACTTGTTTAAGTGAGTACATTTAAAGCTTCAGACTTTTAGGAAAGTAAAGAGTCACATGCAAAGACCATGGAGCACTTTTAGCCTGCTCCCAAGAGAAAGGCATGAAAGGGGCTTAATCACCACTGGGACAGAAAGGGAAAGAGTCATGTCAATTCTAAAAGCACAGAGTGGGAAGCAAAGCAGAAAATCAACCTTCACTTGGCTGAAAAGTTTAAATTCTATATGTCTATATGCTGTTGTTTGAATAGAGAAACTGACAGTAAATATATAAGAAAAGTATGAATTAATGATATAGGGAACAAAGTAGTTGCAATGTCAGAGACTGAAAGCAGGATCTCACTCTGTAATGGTATTAGGAAATTTAATGGAACCCTTTGAAGAGTAGTTGAGTAATAATAGAACATGGTTCAAGTAAGGGCCAAGAGTCATTTTTAGTGAAAAGAAACTGAATACAACAGTGACCATTAGCACTTGCATGAAGCTCTGGATGTGGATGTGGAACTGGGGGTCACAGGACCTCAATTTTAGCTCTGCCCACTCCTAGCTATGTAGCTTTAGCTCATGATATAATTGTCTTATATAAATATAGGGAATAATATTAACCTCTAGTAAGTGATTATAAAAACTGAGCTCACATATATTAAGTTCTTGTTAGTATAAGTACTTTTGTCATCATCACATTTCAATTTATCACTCTCATCATGAAATTAAGATAGAGAAAAGATTACTGCCAGGCTCGCGGTGCATGCCTGTAATCCCAGCGTCTCGGGAGGCAGAGGCAGGAGGATCACAAGTTTGAGACCAGAGGCAGTATGTGTAATTTGGCGAGACCCTGTCTCAAAAAATTTAAAAAAAGGGTGGGGGGGCTAGGGGTGCAGCTTAGTGGTCCAGCACATGGGAAACATGCAAGCATGAGGCCCTGGGTTCAACCCCCAGTACCGGAAAAAAGAAAAAAAAAAAAGGATTACTGTTATCTTTAAATGAGCAAAATTAGATAAACTAACTTGAGTAATAAGGTGTCAAAGACATTGAGCTTTTGACATTGAGTCTCATGGATCATTTTGCTATGCACTGTGGTAAGAGAAAATAAGAAATGAATACAAGCCAGGTATGGTGGTGCACACCTGTAATCTCAGAGCTTGGTGGGTAGAGGCAGGAGGATCATGAGTTCAAGGTCAGAGGCAATCTGTGGAACTTAGAAATAAAGAAAAAGCAAGCAAGCAAGCAAGCAAGAAAGAAAGTGAACACAAATAAGATTTATCATTTTAGTAGTTCCTCCTGGGTAAAAACTGTGTTATATGTTTTTTTATAATTTCATTACATCCTTGTAGCCATCCTTTGTAACATAGTTTTCATTTTACAGGTACAGAAGATGAGACTCATAGAACTTAGACTAGTCATGATAGGTTTTATCAGCTAGTAAATGGAAGAAATTGAAGTCAATTGTTATTCTGTCTAATCATGGGATTCAAGGTCTTTTCAGGAGTCATTTGTTGATGACACTGGAACGGGTTATACAAGAGTTACCAAACAGAAGAGACAGTAATCACCTGCAATGAATTAACCTGAATGTATATTACTAGCATACTTTTTATTTTTTTTTGGAAAATTTAGCCAAAAGAAATAAAGAATAAAATTATTTTTTGCTTGATGGAACAACTGAGGAGTGGAAATAAAATGAGAAAAGATAATATTTCAAAGACTGAATTTCATTTTAAAACAAATAGAAGAGTAGCTCAAAATTGTTGATTATAGAGGAGAAGAAAATTTGGGAATATGAGAACCAGGAAAAGACTTTGGCAAGGACAATTTTCTGGGAGGAGGCCTCTTGGAAGCCATTCCAGAACAGATACAGGCAAGAACACAATTCCTGTTAGAGAAAGAGAAGATGCCAAAAACTAGAACAGAAAACAAAGCCCATCAAATACTCTAGATGAATAAAACTTTAGAGGGAATCAGCCTTGTGAATTAAAAAGTTGAATAAAAGATTATATTTATGATTCCAGCAGATAGAAATGGTGTTTCATGTCTGTAATCTCAGCTTCTATGGAGGCTGAGACAGGAGGAATGTGAGTTTAAGGCCAACCTGAGCTATACAGCAAGACTCCATCTCACAAAAAAATTACAATTCAACAAAATGTAAAGATTTATGATCTTTTCTGATGATGAAGTAGGAAATAAGTTTTTTGACAACTTTATTAGTTTACATAAAATATACTGACCTTTCAGTCTGATTTCTACTTCTCTTTACTACAGGTATTACTTTCTATATTCACTTTACTCTTTGATACTGATACACCTTTTCTCATCAGGAAAAAATTGCATTAAAAGCAAAGTTCCAGTTATTTCTTAACCTTCCCTGGAGAGATTCCTTCTTGTCATTTTTTATCTTTTCCTCCATGATTTTTAATGTGGTTATTTCAAATATAGCTTGAAAATAAAATATTCCTGCTTCCCTTGGAAATAACTGATTTTTCTCCAGCTGTGGTAAGAAGTGGTCACTAGAAATATTTTTGGTGTTTTTTTTTTTTTTTTTTCTTTTGCGGTACTGGGAATGGAACCCAGGTCCTCATGCTTGCATGCTTTGCTATACTACTAAGTTGTATCTCCACCCCATTTTTTTTTTTTTTTACTTTTTGAGACAGTGTCTCCCTAAATTACTCAGACTGCCTCTGGTTTCGAACTTGCGATCCTCCTGCCTCTGCCTCCTGAGTCTCTGGGATTACAGGTGTGTGCTACCTCCCCCAGCCAGAAATGTTTTAAAACTTCTTAATTAATGACAGCTCTAGAAACTATCAGAATGGATTTCACAAAAATTTGAAGAATGAATGGCAATGCTCCTCACTGAGCAGGAATTTACAAATCAACTAATTGGTAATAGCACTAACTACAAAATTCAATGATCAGAAAAAGGCACTCCAAAGAACACACTTCTGAAAGTTAATTAATCAATGATATTCTCATCTGAGAAACTAAGTTTACAAAAATAACATTAATAGACTTATTCCGCTTGAAGTCCATAAAATTCTATCTTCCTAAGAAACCTGTGTAATCTTAGCAGTCTTCTCTTGTTTGACAATCTGGGCCTGACCAGTGTATTTTGCCCTTCCTTAAGTAAGCATCAAATTCAGATTATTTTTTTCTGCTTAAGAAAGTGAGGGTAGGTTTTCACCCTTTTGACAGTTGAGTAGTCTATGGCAATTAATAATTTGTACAGCCTTGAAAAGAATTAACACAGTCATATTACTTGCCTAGACAATTTAACTTCTGGAAATTCAGCCAAATAAGCACTCTACATAGTCTTTGTTATACATTTTTGGTTTTAATCCTCACAAATCTATAATACAAACTTTATTTCTATTCCCACTTTTTATATGATGAAAGCAGAGTTAGAATGTTGAGACCATTTCCATAGCCACAAAAACAGTAGAATGCACATTTAGATACTAATCCCTAAGCCTACCATGGGCTCATAAACCCTACTTTCTCTAGAAAATAAAAATGATCCAAAATAAGCACAAAATACTTGCAAAGTACTTAAAT